>BGPR01003044.1:118179-128424 GCA_013235015.1 Araneus ventricosus | reverse complement strand
AATTGATTGTTTTTGAACTGGTGTATAAATAGTATTTTATTTTATTTATTTATTTTTGTGAAATGTCAATCTATAAAGTAGCAAAACTTCAATAGCAAAACCAAGGATGATGAGTGAAAATATGACCATTTCGTGTAATCACTTATTGTAAGTAACCACTTTTGTCTGAAACTAATAAGGGGCCGTCTATAAATGATGTCACGCTTGGAGGGGCGGAGGAGGTTCGTGGAATTGTGACACTTTGTGACAAAGGGGGGCGAGGGGGTAACAAGAAGTGTGACATCCCACATTTTGGTTAAAATTAAAAAAAAACATTTAAAATCAGAAGATTAAGTTTTGAAATTACCAGAATTTGAGGGTATTTTTTAATCGGGGCTAAAACAACTTTCATGTGATTTTTTTCACTTATATTCCTTTCTTTTCGAAAAAAAACCCAAATTAAAGGTAGGTTCTGAGAATATGGTAGCAGCAGAAATTCTTCACCATTAGAAGAAAACATCCCTCTGTCACACCCTTGAAATGTCCAACAAAAGATATGTCACTCCACCTGGGTGAGTGGTAGAACTGGTAAGTGGCACAAACAGGTTGATCTTATAGAGGTGTTTTTTTAAAAATTCAATCTGTTGAAGAGTATTTTGTGTTCATAAAGTAAAGATAAGATTTAAAGCAAAATATTTCAAATTCCAAAGTACTACTGTTTTCAATTGCTCTTTTATATTAATATTATATTAGTATTTTATTACTATGGTATATTAATTATGCTTTTGTTGTAAATCTTAATCTTATTTCATACAAAATAAGTACACATATAATCATTATTATTGTTATGCTCACAAATGTCATTAAAACACATAGTTAAAGTTAAAAAATAAAATTTGATATATGATCTATAACGTAGTGCTATGTTTCTGAACTGCAAGTATATGTTTATGTAATATAGCGTGACATGTGACAAGGGGGGAGGGGGTATGGTGAAGTGTGACACTTTGTGACAAAGGGGGGTCAAAAATATTGAAAAAAAGTGTGACATCATTTATGGACAACCCCTAAGAAGAAAATCTTTTTCAATAAGCTATGAAACTGACGACGCTCGAATATACTGAAATCAGTTTTGGAACCTGTAAAACCACGAAACTGCAATAAGTTTCGTGGTTTTGGCGTGATAGAGACTATACATTTCCCCCTCCCGGATTGGTTGCTTTAGTGCTTGCAATGCGAACCTCATACGGCCAAGTTACGGATTCTATCCCTGGAGAAAGTCGGTGGATCCCTGTGATACAAAAATTCATCAGCAACCATGTTTATTCGGCAATCGGCATCCGAATCAACAACCCTGTTTATTCGGCAATTCGGTCGCACTAGTGGTGAGTCAAGGGATGACCACCGAGAGAGGTGCTGACTAAGCGCGACATTTACAGCTGTTCCACTCCACGATTTTTGGAACACGGGAAGGGAAAACCTTCCGTTTATGTAAGAAACCGATGAAAATTGGCGCAAATAGATTGCGCTGTTCGAATTCAAACGAATTTGAAATCCATTGGGAATGGAGGGCCATAAAAAGTAAACTTTGGTTCTTCGAGGCGGCGATAAATCACCCGTGTGTGTGTGTGGAGAGAGCGTTGGAGAAGGGGAAAATGCGTGGGAGTCAGTTTGGGACTTTGAACCTTCAAAACAAACTTTGGAGACTCCGTGAATGACCTGCCTAATCTATCGACTTGAATGAGTGGAAAAAAAAGGGAATAGCCTCGACTTCTAGTGAATGCCCAGTTTTATGAACGATTGCCTATTCCGAGAAAGTGCCACGTTTTGAGAATTTCCTTTCGTTAAGAAATAAACCCGGATACTAAAGAAAAAGTGTCTGTGAATTATGCATTATTTTCTAACACATAATGAAAAATTATTTTGAACTACACGTAAACTGTTCAAGGATCCGTTAGCTTGTATTTGTTGTGGTCTTTATTAAAATCAAAATATTCAGAGTGTATGTGAATTATGGAGAGCATGTATTTGGGAATGTGTTAAACTTATCTAAGGTTTCTATATTAAAATGCGTTTGATATGGAAGCCTAAAAAGTGAAGTGCTAACTCAATAAAAGAGTTAATTAAACTGAGCTCATATTTTTGAAATTTGAATTATCCTTGCATAGCCAAATGAAGTTTATAATAAAGGGAAAGCAATACTTCAAAGAAAAATTTTAAAAACATTGCTCAACTCGGTATCTTATTAGTAAGAGCAAAGGGTTCAGAATGAATAAAAAATTAGAACCATTTAAATCTCGGAGATATTTTACGGCGAAAGTGTCAGTTTGGACATAAAGATTGATCTTCTTCCTGTCATAAACGATAAAATGTTGGAACTGGTATGTTCTATCTTTTTAATCTTCTATTGAAAACATAAGGAATAGCAAATCAAATATATTTACTTGTATTGGAATTCCTCTTTTTCCCTCTTGGGTTCGTGACCCTCACTTGAGGAGATTTAAGTTAAGCATTTATTAGCTTCCTCATTCACAAGCTGATGTAGTGCATGCAATTTAGGTATTCAAAACATGACAGCAATGATAAATATCCCTGTTAACCTCTTCTTTCTCGGCGTCAGATGTCATACGTTCGGCTCTTTTGTGCCCGTACGCTATTTAAATCTGTAATTAAGTTAAAGTAATAATCAATTTTAAATACAAAAATCAACTGGTCACGCTTAATCCCTTCTTTGTCGGCTTCGTATGTCATACGTTCGGATCTTTTGTGCCCGTACGCTATTTAAATCCGTAATTAAGTCAACGTAACAATTAATTTTAAATACAAAAATCAACTGGTAACGCTTAACTCCTTCTTTGTTGGCGTCGCATGTCATACGTTCGGCTCTTTTGTGCCGTACGCTATTTAAATCCGTAATTAAGTCAGCGTAACAATTAATATTAAATACAAAAATCACCTGGTCACGCTTAAATGTCTCAAGTATCCTTTACCATCTTAAATAGATTGAAATAATAAAAAATATATCAAATGGGTGGTGGCATCTAATCAGGAGGTTAAATAAAAACGTAAAGCAAGGGGTTGAAACACATTCATTTCCTTACTCACTCATATTTTCTATAATGCTTTTACAAGTATTATTTTCCGTTACTTTTTGTTTAACAGTTATAGTGCAGTAAAATAGAAAATTAATTTTATGAAATACAATCACTTTACTTGTTTAGCTTTTAATTTACAAGCATGGAAATTTGTATGCTCATTGTTTCATCTTTTCAAAAGGCTTTCTGACTATACTAAAAAATGTATGAAAAACGTCTTTCTGAATCTATTCTAAATAAGGGGCTACAATGATCTAGAGCAGGGGTTTCCAACCTGTGGTACCCAATCAGTTCGGGGTACGCGAAAGTGATGTTAGTAATGGCGGAAAAGACAAAAGGCAAGAAATAAGAATCATAACATGTTAAAGAATTTTGTTTCCCGAAATTCATGTGAAAAGTGAAAGCAATAAAATGTTCAATACGTTTCATTGAGATAGAACTTATAAAAAGAATATGCTCGTCTTATGCGTATATATTAATAACAAATATCTCAGTAAGTTTAACGCAGCTCCAGACCTGAGATTATATCTTTCTTCATTTGAACTCAATTTCATAAAACTCTGCTCCAATAAACGAGTTCAAGAATTGTAATGAAATTTTCCTCAATTTGAATAACTGATTATCACTATAAATAATTTATAACTTTCTTCATAAGTTAATCCAAATTATTTCAGCGCTATTTCCATTTGTTAAGACGCAGAAATAATACTATTAAAATATTGAATAAAATATAAAATCAAGAATAAATCCTATACATATGTTTTTAAATTCGAATCATTTGACTCTTAAGCTAACTTAAGCCCTTAAAATTTCTAAATTTTCTATTATGAAAACTTCTTTGTGCGAAGGGATGTTTGGGGTTGGATATGACAGTAGGGGGTAAGCAAAAGTAAAAAGATAAATAAAGGGGTATGTGAGAAGAAAAAGGTTGAGAACCGCTGATCTAGAGGCAGAGTTTCGGATTTGCGGTCCTATTTCACCAAAAATGCGGCATGTCCGCGAGATTGATGTAAGTTAAGCGGGACATCCACCGCCATTTTGGCTCCAAATTTGGTGACTTTGACAAAAAAATGTAGGATCTCAAAAATACTAGAATTTTCTCGATATCTCTATTAGGAGCCGAGATCCGAATTTCTCCAGATGATTCCATGTGACGTCACGGCCTGTTGGGGAGACTATAAATAGCATCGTGCTCGGATCACGAAGGTGTTGAATCGTCTTTGAACTTTGAACGTGTGTCGATCGACTGCGATCGTCTTTGGAGTGCGAACGCCTTTGGAATCTTTCTTTGGAGTTTTATCCGCAGTGCGAGCTAATAACCTGCTAGACGCCGAGCGGTGTTCAGAGTGTTGTTATTGTTATCATTAATGATTTTCTGTCTGTTGTATTGCTAATCTGAGAGTGCTGTTACTGTTATCACTAGTGATTTGCTGTCTGTTGTATTGCTAATTTGAGAGTGCTGTCACTGTTATCATTAGTGATTTGCTGTCTGTTGTATTGCTAATTTGTGCAAGTGCTGTTATTCCTGTTACCTGTGCTTCGTGTTTTCCGGAATATTCGAGAATAAAGCGTCGTTCTCCATTATCTTGCTAGTTGAACTGTTTTCACTGTAAAGACACAGGGCGATTTTTGAAACAATATTTTATCTATTCCGTCCCCAAAGTACTCTGGATATTTTTCTTCGATGAACACTTAATCCTAATCATACTTTTATTTTCTCTATTGTCAAGTTTTTATTCACCAGAACCAGAAAATTGAACACTTGGTTCTTCTTGATAACTTTGACATGTATCTGCTGCTTTTTTTATTGCCTCCAAACGGAAATTTTCCATCCATGAAATTTGATACACTAGAACGGTGTCTGTGAATACGACATGCAATTTCAGAAAACTAACTGTTATCCTCAGTATCCCAGGCGTGAATTTTCTCCTTTACAAAATCTGAGTGGTTATTCGACTAACCCATTTTTTATTCGACATTTCAAAATAAACCTTGATTATCCAAATTTGCGTCAGACGATAATCAAAATCATTGCTAAAAGTTAAGCAAATTATTTCAGTATTTAGAGTATAAAATTAAATGAAGAAAATGAGAAAACAAATAGCGTGATAATATTTTAGATCAGCTTTGAAAACCCAAAATATTAGACCAGCGGTTCCCAACCCGTACCCCTTCAGAAGTCTTTCTATTTTTGTGGACCCCTTGCTCTCATACTTCCCTCCAACAACCTCTCCCTTCAAAGAAGTTTTTTATTAATAATATTAAAGCTTTAGAGTCAAAAGATTTCAATGAATTAAAATAACATCTGTAGGATTCATTCTTAGTTTTCGATTTCATTTCATTTTTTTGAAATAGTAATAATTCCACGTCTTAACATATGAAATCAGCAATGAAATAATTTCGCATTCACTTATAATGAAAGCTAACAATTACTAAACATGATAATGAACTATTCAAATGGAAGACAATTTCAGTGCGATCCTTGAGCTTGTTTCAGGCAGCTAGTATTATAAAATTAGGTTTTCAAATGAAAACAAATATAATCTCTTGTCTGAAGCTTACAGATATATTTGTTATTAATAGAGGGAATGCGGGGACATTGATACCCTTTTTTTAGACATCTAAAAATGATTTTACCGACGGTAATAATTAGAATTAATAAGCTATATTTATACGTTTGTTAATCTAATATAGGATTTCAGTCGAGTTTTTGCCATAAAGGACATAGTAAAATACTTATCACACTCTTTTCCTGAAAACGAATTTGTATCAATCTGCCCCATACTAGGGGTGCATTGATACACGCGGAAATATCGAAAATAATGTTGATTAATAGGTGTTGGATCAAAACAAAATTTGATTTATCAATAAACTTTTTATTCCAAATCAAGGTTTAAAAGTTTAACAAAGTAGCATACTTTTATTTTAATCAAAATTCAACATTATTTATGAGACTGGAAAAATGAAACAATAATGTCCCAGAAAATAATTTATCTCTACAAATAATAAAGGAAAATGTGTGTGTGTAAAAATACTTTGGAGGGAGGGAATGTGTACCTCGAAGCCGTTATTTGAAATTTCAATTGATTAAATTTAAGGAAAATTTTCGCGTTTTTCCTTGATAAATTAGGAAAATAATATAGCGCAAAAATAATATTCACACCATCTGAAAATGCAAAAAATTATCTTTTAGATAATATTAATTAAGTTGCCGTACAATTTTTGTTCTATATTTAATAAATTTGTAAAAAAAAATATTTCAAACTTAACTTACAATTCTTTTCATTTTTGCAATGAAATTCAAACCGTTTTCATTGCTTAAACAAATACTTAATTGCGTGTTTCTCTTAGATAGTACTTTTTTACGTTTTTTCCATTTCTGAAGACGAAGTTGCAAAGTAGTTGCTATTAAGGCACATTGATACACAAAGAAGACACGTATCAATGTGACCGGAGTCAATCGTATCAATCTGCCCCAACAGCTTATTCTACTTAAAACAAATGATCACGCAAAAGCAACGCTAAACAACCTCAAAACTTAATATAGTTCAGAAAAATAAATGTTTTATCTTACTTTTGGAGTAGATTCCCTGGCAGGAAAACGTAACTAGTTAAAGAAATCACATAACACATGCTTAGAGTAAAAATTACTTAGACGAAAAGATTAGCACTCTGGTTCATTTGCAAATTAACTTTTGACTAAGGATGGACGAAAAATATACCCTGTGCTAAGGATTGTAGTGGCATATATATGAGGGGATGTGAACATCTTGAACCATTCCAATCATCAAAATTCATGAATTGTATCAATGCTCCCGTGTATCAATCTACCCCAACTCCCCCTACACTCAGAAAACGAGTATATTCTTTCTATGAGTATGTTCGTGAAATGCATTAAATATTTTATTTCTTTAACACTGACTTTTTGGTATTCTTCTTTCATTGTTAATAGGCTTTCGGTCTTACATAACTCTCACTTTTCATACGAATTTAGGATAACAAAATTCTATGATATTTTGCAAATGGATAGAATATTTACATCAAATATATATCCGAATATTTACATTATACAGGGTGCCCACTTAAATAAGGGCCATCCCCACTTAACTTCAGAACGACGGCAACTATAGTCATGAAAGTAGTGTCTAGATGTAGTAAAATGTCTATGCACTATGCGATGAGACCCCTTACAGCGCCATCTGATGGCAAACTCCGGAGTTAGCGTTCCCATCTCGAAAACGGTAAAAAATAGTGGGAAAATGTCTATTACGAAATTGTAGAACGTTATTGATTTAGTACAAAAAGACGCCTTGTGCATATTAATACTAAGAACAGAATGCTCAAAATGCACATTTGATTATTCTCGATTTCCGAAACTGTGACGTCACAAAACGGTTTACAAAGAGAAAAAAAACCATTAGTTATCACAAGATAACTTAATTTTTGATGTCCAAAGTGCTCTCCGTCATCTACAATACAGATATGAGCCCTTGCTTGAATTTCACTTTGCACACGTTTTAGCTTATTGTTGGGTGCGCTAGCACAAGCAGCAGTAATACGTCATCGAAAGTCCTGCAATGCTGGCGGAAAGGTCACATACACCTGCTGTTTGAGTTATTCCCACAGGAAAAAGTATAATGGGTCATTTTTTTGTCCGCAAAAATAACATTTTCGGACAAACGCTAGGAACGCTAACTCCGGAGTTTGCCACCAGGTGGCGCTGTAAGGGGTCTCATCGCATAGAGCATAGACGGCTATATCTAGACACTAGGAACTTTCATGACTATAGTTAGGTAATATTTTAGGTACTAGGTACTTTCATATATAAAGTTAAGAAGGGGTGGCCCGTATTTAAGTGGACACCCGTTATTATATATATATACACTATATGGCCAAAAGTATCCGGACACTTTCAGATTTTCACATTTGTTAGAATTTCTCCGGAAAGGTTTAACTGACTGCCCTTAAACTTCGACCAAAGGGAAGATAGACTGTAACTCACATTTTGCATTGAAGATGCGGTCCTGAGGGCAATTAGGGGACCGTCTACAAACTGATGAAGACAAAGACTTTTTTGGCACACCCCGTTTCACAGAATACTGATAACAAGATGAAACTTTCAGAATGGTTATGTTTAATGTGCATAATATTTACAGGAATTTTCGTAAACTTAGCACAAATATTTGTGAAGATATAAAGGTTTTCTTTAAAAATCCCAAATTTTTCAGCCAGTGTTTCGCTTATAACATGCAGAGTTTCCTGTTATATTATACAAAACTCATAGAAAAGATGACAATATGTTAGAGAAGCATTTTGTAAAAATTTGGAAAAGAATGTTTGAATATTACAGGAAATATAAGCATTTTTAGTAAATAATGTTTTACTGCGCATGCGCGAAATATAGCATAATTTTTCTTTCACAACTTTAAAGCCAGATATATAAGGCAACTTATATAAAAACTTCAGTTCAATATCGTTAGTCTTCAGAAAGATATCGGCATTACAACGAGCAGAATTTTAGCTCCTATCGAAGAGAAGCTAAAAGATGAGGGGTTATACACAAACTTATATTTTTTAAACTTATATCTTTGAATAGTTATATTGAATTATATAGTGGTTAGAAGTTTCGTATAATATAGCAGGAAACTCTGCATGTTATAATCAAAACACAGGCGGGAAAATTTGGGATTTTTTAAGAAAACCTTTATATCTTTACAAATATTTGTGCTAAGTTTACGAAAATTCCTGTAAATATTATGCACATTAAACATAACCATTCTGAAAGTTTCATCTTGTTATCAGTATTCTGCGAAGTGGGGTGGGCCAAAAAATCATTGTCTTCATCAGTTTGTAGACGGTCCCCTAATTTCCCTCAGGATCGAATCTTCATTGTAAAATGTGAGTTACAGTCTATTCTTCACAAGTTCGAAGTTTAAGGGCAGTCAGTTAAACCTTTCCGGAGAAATTCTAAAAAATGTGAAAATCTGAAAGTGTCCGAATACTTTTGGCCATATAGTGTATCAGCATAATATTTTGTCCAGCACTATATGTGTTTTACATCCATACTGAGCATGGATGCAAGAAGTATCACTTCATGCGCAGGAATAATATGAACTTCTCCCAATGATCTCTACTTGAAATTTCCAAAATGCTTTCATATATAATATTTTATAACTTTTAAGACTTTCTACCATTGTTCACAGCTAAACAATTTTACGACGTGCGACAGTTGACAAATCTAAGAAAAATAGAGTCAATTCATGATCATGTGATACGCGTCTAAAGCACCGCTCCCATTTTGTTTTGGAATCCACTGCGCTGGAAGAAGAAGCATAAGACAATATGCAGTTACATATTAAATGATATCTACGCAGTTACGTTTCACTGGGACGTCACGTGAATTAACTCCATCAGTTTTTGAATATTTTCAAACTACTTTTGCTACAATATAGGAGGTTATTACAGCTAACCTTATTATTATTTGATTTGAGAATCTTCAACAACGATATATAAGAATCTTTGGTTTTTAATTTTCATTTTTAACGGCAAGCTTATTGATCGGATTCTGAAATGAATTTGAAATTTTCACGACATTTAAAATAACAACAACAAAAAAAAAATTGTGTCTTTTTATAAAATGACATGGTTCAGGAAGTCGACTTTTTTAGAGTTCGTAAAATTTTTACCCAGAATGATACTTCAACAAAAAGTTTAAAATAACTTAACAGAATCCAAAGAATGTTTTCTGGAAATTACAGATGATGTTTTGCAGCAATGGACAATTGGAAAGTTACTATAATGGAATATTTTAAAGAAAATTTCTAGAAAATGTCTTAATGAGTAGGGGAGACCAGGGTTAGTTGTTACAGGGGCAAGTTGTTATATTCAAATTTTAAATTAACAGCTGATAGAAACTCACTTTTCTCACACTGGATGGTAGTGTCGTTAGTGTGGTTTTCTCGCCGATCACTTGGGTGTCTGCAGTCAATAGCAGAGAGAGTACTTGTGGTAACGTTGATTGTGTGTCTATAGATAATTTTTCTTTTAAATTTTAAGTTGATATTTGCGACGGAACCCTGTGTAACGTCAGTAACATGGGAAAGTCTAGATTTCAGGGAAGTGATATTATATTTAAACGTGATTTGCGACGGAACCCTGTGTAACGCCAGTG
>BGPR01003044.1:82848-113211 GCA_013235015.1 Araneus ventricosus | reverse complement strand
GTGGGGCTGACATTATATTTGGAAACGTTCTGCAACTATATTATAAGGGGAAAGGAAGGTAAGAGACGCACCTAGTGGATTTTTTCAACATAAAATGAGAATCGAAAGTGCCGAGTTCTCGAAAAGAGCACTGAATCAGTTTTATTACTTAGATAGAGGGGTACAAAAAATGTAAAATTTTACTTTAAAAAATATATATTACGAAACGCAAGAAAAGGGTCGTTATCGCGGGTGTACTTACCTACCACGTCAGTAAGAGTAATACGGCACGTGAGGCCAAGAGTACGCATCCAAAAATTTAGCAGGTTTGCCAACGCTCCACTGCTCTGCACTGAAATATCTCTGCGCCACTAATTTTACATGCTAACTTTACACTGGATCCAATCTAATATCATATGTTTGTTCGCACTCTAGCCATTGCTCCCTCTCATTATTTGGATTTCTGCGGACTGGAAAACTTTTTCCCAGACAACAGCTCCTTCAGATTAATATTCCAATCTCATTTAATAATAATTATTATTATCTATATTTATATAAACGCTTATGTGGTGTGCAAAAAAGCAATTATTTTTCCCCTGCTGGCAATGATCAGTTTGTTTAGTTCTTATTTCAACCGAACTACTCAAGCCATTTGATTGCAGGAGAAGTCGTTACTTTTTTTTTCTTGAATTTATTTGTTCTTTCTATAATAAGTGAATTATATAATAACTCTTTGCGAAATTCAATACAATTTGCGTAGAAGAGAGCAGTGCAAGGGAACTCTGGATGAAAGATTTCCAGCGTAGATCGCTAGAAATGCTGCTGATATGCTTGTGGATGAGCCAGAGGCAGCGATCAGTCAAATGGCTACATAAGTGTGAATTCTAAGCTGAAACAAATGCTCTATAATGATTGCATGATGACGAAATATGCAATTTTGGTTGCCACTTATTGGCGAACAAATTGGAACTTCCAGCAAATAAGTATAACAACTGCTGTTGCTGATGGTAAAGTTCGTTTCACTGAACTAAGTGGAACTCCCTGATCTAAAGGAATTGCTCACTAACAATTCACTAGAGGCCAAAAACTATCAACAAATATATAAGTGAGAGATACGTTGCACTAAGTGTTGGTATCTATGGGGGCTGAAGTAAAAATCACCTCCCGGCAATGGCCCATTGCTTTCGAACTCACGTCGACGTTTTACAGGATTTCTCCACCGTATCTCTAAATGAAAGATTTAAACCTGGCTATGCATAATTGTATATTTTTGAGTTCTCTAAAGCCAACAGCCGGCGTTTGGAAAACAATTCATCTTGCCTAAGTTCTGTGATGGAGAAGCTGGAGGCATTGCTCGTATAATAAATCCCCTTATTGAATCATATTTGCAAATGACTGCTGATCTAATCAACTGACTGCAAACAAAATGATTTTATGGAAATATCTGATTCTTGATATACGATATAATGACCTACTTCCAGAACGAGGTTGCAGCCATATTTGTCGAGATGGTTGAATTCAACAGCAAATAGGGAGCATATGCATCATCCAATTGGAGAGGGCTAAAAAAGATATCCCTAGTCTTAAATCAATGTAACGATCCAAATGGTTTATCCATTGGCTCTTCTCCTAGAGGAGAACAGGGTTGGTCAATGAGATGGAGCATGTTGGAGAGAGATGCTCTACAAAAAGAAATAGGAGTCGTATCACCTGCAGTTTTATGCATATAGATTTTCAGTCTGCAGTGGCTTAGTCTTTTAATAGTAGTGCAAAATTATTTCAGCAATGTAGTAGATGCCTACAAAAAAAAAAACTGAAGGATCTCGCCCAATCTACATCCGCTTAAACCAAAGGACGTAAGAGTAGAATTTACAGGACTTTATAATGTCAACAACTCTCGAGCTCAAACAACACCATTACAGAGTGGGGAAAATTAGTTATACTGCCTTCTTCTTTCAAGGAAGTCCTGCCCCATGCAAATGAATTATCAGGATGGCCGGCTAGGTGGTCGAAGTTCGGGCGACCTGACTCGTTTGTGACATTTACCTGCAACCCACCGCGGCCTGTACCCCTGCCATGCACGGGAAAGACGAACCTGAAACAGACTCAGTATTGTCAAAGAGTTTTTAAGATGAAGTTATCGGAGCCTTTGGATGACCTTATAAAACGTAAAGTATTTTGGGTGTGTAACTTCCACATATATGTTATCGAATTTCAAAACGGGCTTGCCTCTCTATTGTCACATTTTACTTACATTGATTCTTCCTTTCCAAAATTCACGAAAGATGACATAGATAACGTATAGTGCAGAATTACTAAACATTAATGTTAATCAGCTGCTTTTTTGAAATTGCAAATCAAAATGCTGAACCATATTCTAGTATTATAAATCCAAATGCATGAGATGGTGAATGTCAAACAGTTCCAAAGCATCTAGAGAGTGAGATAGAAGGAAAATGTAAATGGCTAATCTGTGCTTACAAAGATTTGTGAGTAGAACTCGTTAGAGTGGGTAAAATATTACATTGATAACTGTTGACAGTACTATATAATCTGTATATTCAAAAAAATATTGTAATGCACATATCAATGTAGAAGTTTGTGTACCTGTGTAAGTGTCAAATATTTATATAAATATATTACAAGGTCAAAGATGCAGCTCCATTACATTTAAAAAAATGATGACAGGCAGCACTGCGATGATTTTAAATTTTAGATGGGAGATATGTTAAAGTTCTTGGAGTAATGTGGCGTTTTGAGGAGTTCAGTATAGTCTAATAAATCTCAACAGTAATTAGACTTTGTAGTTCACTCTTGCCTGAACAACAGGCTTATTTTTTAAAGAAGGCAGAAAAGAAAGGTTGGAACGATCTTCTGATAAAGATACCTACTTTGACTGCATGGTTTGAAATTGAACTTATTGACAAGAAGAAGCACATGAGTACTATTATGCTGATATCACACCAGTATTGATGCATTTGATAAACCTTCTACAAAATACAGAAGAGGCAAAGAGGGGCACGCAAGTGGTGCCTGTGGTTAGCAGGATCTGGAAAGATTTTACCTTCGAATGCTATTAAGAAAACTGGTGATAAGCTTCCAACGATCTAAAACTATTGATGGAACACAGTGAAACTTTTCAAGAGGTATATGCTTAAATAGATGGTGATCAGCACTACGATACTCTTCTGTGGGGCCAAGTAAAGAAAATACTCTAGCCACTCATGAATCTGTTCAGCAGTAATTTGTGGTTTTGAAGTTGACATTCTGACCTTGGATCCAACCACATACTAACCTTTCTCTGAAGATTTGCATAGGTATTCAAAGAAACTGTCTTTACGCCCTTTGCAGGAATTAAATGAACTGCCTCAAGTCTTATAGCCTGGAATTTACGAAAAGTGAATCTTCCACTGCAGATTCATAATGTGATTCTTCCGATTATTCTATGATGCTATAGAAGAGGAATCTGGTACAATGGCCATTGAAAATTAAATTCCTGAATGCGATATACATCTATAAAAGTGCCATATGCGATATATGAGTATCAAACTGATACAAAGTGCTTTTTTCTGATGGTCTCCTGGCTGGAACAGTAAAACTTTCGTGTGTATCTGACTCATTGTATGCAGTTAGATGGTGCAAGGCGATCAAGCCATTGCTGTAGTATCTAACTGAGAAGCAGCTATTTGTTAAGGAGACCTCTCTACTCCTGAATGCCACTTCAACATAATCTAAAACCACACCTCAGAATCAGCAAAATTCCATTGATTGCAAATGTCTGGGATGAAGCTCCAATGTGACATGTGCCTTGCCTTTTTGCTTCGTCGGGATAGACTTCTGAAAGATCTTTTCTAAATGTGATGAACCGCTCTGGTGGAAAAATAATCTCAATAGGGTGGAGATTTTCACAAGTCCTTCCAGTCATTACCTTAAGAGGTTCCTGATCTCTTTAAAGCTTCCAAGCTTACTAAAAAACATAGACTTGTCTGATTTTTCTGCTATGAAACTAAATTGAAAACATGCGCGCTTTTGATTCTGGAAAAAGAATTTGCGAGTTACTTTATATGCTGGTGGAGGTGAAAGGAGAGAAAAATTCCAGTTGCTCTTGTATTTTGCTATCTAGAAATTCAAGATCCAGTTCCAACAACTCTTAGTGACATAGGATTTAAAACAGTGACACCTTGGTAAAGAGCTTTGTGTTGTCGACAGTTCTCACTGTAACAAAACGATTACTAATGCAAATTAATAATCGTGTCCTGGCAGGCGCTTGGAAATGTGAAGTGATTTATGAGGCATAATATAAGTAATGACCTACACCAACTCTTACATATACACCGAGGAATTTTTAAAATAGTCAACTCCAACTGGAATGATACCTCACAAATTAAGATTGAAACCAGGAGTTTAATATTATAATGCTAAGAAATTTGAAAATTTCTAAAGGTCTGCAATGGTACGTGAGACTAGTAAATTCAGCCTCGCAGAAAATGTCAGTGGCAAAAAAATTAGTGCTGATAATAACAATGAATCCTATCTCTCAGGCCTCTGAATACTCTAACCATCTGATAATATGCCTTTCTAATTCAAGCGTAAAATAACATTAGATTTCATTTTCAATGACTATAACAAAAAAGCCCAGGGATAAACTTTGATAAAACTTGTTTTAGATCTAACAATCAACCAATTTTACGGTCAGCTGTATGGGTCTTCGAGAAACCCTTGATTCTGTCACCACGTCGCTAAAACTTGAAATTTAGCACTGGGGTATGTTATAGGGAAGTTTTGTTGAATATCTGCTGCCCCTTTGCGATAATGCTATTGCATACTGCTTATTTTTATGTAAATAAAAAATAATTTCGTTTGCAGCATGTATATATAGAGGATAGATTTTTTGCCATGTTTGTACAGACAATTTTACTCCTCTAAATATATTTTCACTCAAGTGAATATCATGCTGCTTATGGTGAATCGATACAGTATACTTTGGTAATGGTGTAAATACAATTAAAATAGAACTAATTCTTAATTCAGAGGGTTTTCTTTCATTGTTCCTGAATGATTAAGGCTGTATACTGCTGGTACATGTAAATATATAGATTTTTTTTTTTTTTTTTTTGGGGCACCGTGTTTTGTACAGACTATTTTATCCTGAGATATATTTTCACTGTAAGGAATTTACAATTAAAAGAGCAGGAAGTTTTGATAGCAATTTTATGATACTAATGGTGCGCACTATCTACTATGTATAAATATAAAATTATGATAGATTTTTTTTGCATTACATCTTTTAGACTCTGTTCTCAATGCTGTATATTATCGAGATCCGACTGACTGGAATATACCCGTTTGATACATTTTTTCTTGTAGAGCACAACCCTTCAATGCTTGCATATTATTTATATATGAAATACTGAATATTTATATAATGTTTTGCACAATTTATACTTTCGGTGAGCAATGATCTTTGAATCTGTTTCTGCAGAACGGGAAATATTTTAACCGTGTTTAGTGGAAGTTTTCTGTGGCTGATTGTCATGTTTTTTTTTGCTTTACCTTAATTTGTTTCCAGCGTTGTGATACTATATATAGGACTTATTGAATATGTATATACCTCATTTCTGTACAGCACAATCTTTGAATCTGTTCTGTGATATTCCAAAAAATGTGAAATATTTAATTGTGTTTATGGGGGGGGAGGTTCCCTGATGCTTTCACTATATAAAAACGTATCTTTCAGGGCCAAAAAATTTTATCTTCCTCTTTATTACAGATTGCATTAAAAGGAAACTGGCTTCTACTTGTAAATTTTATTTGAAATACATGCCTTTGAGCTGCAAATCTTATTCAGCTGACGGGTTAAAGAATCAGGCCAAAATAAAGCCGATTCATATATATATATAAAGATTTTAGAATTAGCTCTAGACAATACAGTGTCTCTTTCATTATAATGAGCTGAAAGGAACTGAGGATTGCAACGTAATCCTCCTGGGGTTGGCGGGAGTTTTATGAAGAGGGGGGGCAGAGCTACGCATGTTGCCTATACAATATATAAATAATAATAATAATAATACTACTAATAATAATAATAATGATAAAATAAAATGCAAAGTTTGTTGGAATGGCTACTTTAAATTACAGAACGGAAAGATACTATATGGTATGCTACCTTAGCTGCGATGCATTGCTTCTAAATTGTCCATAGATTCGAGAATCTAAAGTTTAATTTAACTGGCCACGTTGTTCGGAAGGGAACAACCTCATAATATTTACTTTGAAAGAAAGCATTTTCCTTATTTCTAAAAAATTAAATTTCTTCTCAGAAAAATTACTTGCTAACATAAGAAACATGTATATTACCTGATAAATGAAAGAAGTAAGGATGAAAAATAATTATGATTGTCTCCTTGAGATAGCTGAAAACAACATGTTGATATGATCACTTACTTCTGCTTGCACTGCTGCCAATAGGGAAAAACCTCAACCTTCCACTGCGTAATCTTACTCCTCTTTCCCTTACCACTCACAGTCATCAAATATAAAATGGCGTCATAGGGCTACTTACGTAATAACTTTCTCAGAGCTTTAATTTTATAGAATATGTTTATTTTAATATTTGGATATAAAAACAAAAGGAAACACGTATGAGAGTAGAAACGCCAAAAACAGTTCTGAGGCAGAAGTAGTGATGACTGATTGTTCTACTGTGAAGGCATGGAATTAATTCATGACACTCCAGAAATGCTGCAGTAAAATGAAAACTGGAGTGTATGATAAATCGATTTCATTTTATTAATGAAGATTTAACGTAATTAAATTAAATAATTATACAATATCATCGACGTTCAGAGAGACGCGTCCACAAAAAAACTTTTGATGGACTATTGCAGTTAATCAGAATTTGCACTTAATTATTCTGCGATAGAAACGTCGAAGCTATCCTTTCTATTAAGGATATAAATATTGGTACATACATACAATTAAAATCAAATAAGAATCTTTTGATCTGAGTGAATGTGAAAGTGCTTCCAAATGATCTGTTCATAAGCGTAAGAAGTATCTTTCCTTATGCACTCTGCATGACCTAGCGAGTAGACCAGAGCTCCAAGGGACATATTGCAACCTTTTCACCAATCTGCTGGCATCTACGACAAATTTAAATTCCATGTCAGTGATCTACAAGTTGACGAGACTGTGACAACGCTTTGAAGCCAGAAGAAATTGCTAGAAAAGGACCAAAAGGTTGGAGCCGTGAATCTGCAGAGAGTGGCACGTTGGTAACCATGGCTCTTGCTGTAGTGCTAAGGCACCTTCTTCCTCCTTCTTCTCTCCAAGACATTCTGAAATACAGAAATAAACGAAAGGCTATACAACAGGCGTCTTGGACAAAGAAGACGGCAACTGCTTCTCCATAGAGTGTGCTGATCCTACTACAAACCAGACCACCAACAAATACGCAACTGAACGAAGTGACATGGGAAAGTCTAGATTTCAGGGAAGTGATATTATATTTAAACGTTCTGTACAACTATATTATAAGGGAAAGGAAGGTAAGAGTACGCACCTAGTGGATTTTTCGTTATAAAAATGAGAATTGAAAAGTCAGAGCCTCGAAAATATACTGAATCATAGTTTATTAGCTTAGGAAGAAGGGTACAAAAAATGAAAATTTTAGCTTTAAATATATATATATATATTACGAAACGCAAGAAAAAATGCCAAATGCGTACTCTTACCCGCCACGTCGGGTAAGAGTACGCAGGACATGAGGCCAAGAGTACGCATCCTGAAAATTTAGCAGTAGTCGCATACAAATGCTCCACTGCCTTCGTAACTGGAACATTTCTCATGCGACCACTCCTTACATAATCCACAATGGATCCAATCATCATCATATGTTTGTTCGCACTCTAGTCATATTGCTCTTTCATTATTTGGATTTCTATGGACTGGAAACTTTTTCCCCAGACAACAGCTCTTCAGATTAATATCCCAATCTCATTTTTTAATAATAATAATAATAATAATAATAATGATAAAATAAAATGCAAAGTTATGTTGGAATGGCTGCTTCAAATTACAGAACGGATAAGAGTACGCATATGTGGTCTGTGCTTACTCTTAGCCGCCGATGAATTGCTTCTCTAAATCGTCCATAGATGGCCGTAGAATTCACTAAAGTTTAATTCTAACGTGGCCACGTTGTTCGGAAGGGAACAAACCTCATAATGATATTTACTTTGAAAGAAAGAATTACTCCTTTATTTCCAAAAAAATTAAGATTTCTTCACAGAAAAATTACTTGCTAACATAACGAAATCATATATTACCTGATAAATGAAAGATAGCAGGGATGAAAATAATTATGACGGTCTCTTGAGATAGCTGAAAACACACATGTTGATATGATCACACTTGCTTCTGCTTGCACTGTTGCCAATAGGGAAAAAAATCCCTGCGTACTCTTACCCTCCTTTCCCTTACCACTCACAGTCATCAAATATAAAATGGCGTCATATGGGCTACTTGTTATAATGCAATAACTTTCCTCAAGTAAGCTTTAATTTTATAGAATATGTTTTATTTTTAATATTGATATGGGAAACAATAAAGGAAACACGTATGAGAGTAGAAACGCCCCAGGAAACAGTTCTGGAGGCAGCAGAAGTAGTGATGACTGATTGTTCATTGCGAAGGCGGATGGAATTAATTTCATGACACTCTAGAAATGCTGCAGTAAAATGAAAACTGGTAGTGATGATAAATCGATTTCATTTTATTATTGAATAGATTTAAACGTAATTAAATTAAATAATTATACAATATCATCGACGTTCAAGCAGAAATCACAAAGTCCACAAAAAAACTTTTGATGGACTATTGCAGTTAATCAGAATTTGCACTTAATTATTTCGTGATAGAAACGTCGAAGCTACGCCTTTCTATTAAGGATATAAAATTATTGGCATATCAGTACACAATTAAAAATCAAATAAGAATCTCATTTTCGATTGAGTGAATGTGAAAGTGCTTCAAATGACTGTCTGTCAGCTTTTTTAAAGCGTAAGAAGTATCTTTCCTTATGCACTCAGCAGGCGACTAGCTTGAGTAGACCCACGAGCTTCAATAGGGACAATATTGCAACCTTTTTCACCAATCTTGCCGGCATCTACGACAAATTTAAATTCCCATGTCAGGTTGATCTACAAAGTTGACGAGACTGGGGTAACAACGGTTTTGAAGCCAAGGAAGAAATTGCTAGAAAAGGTACCAAACAGGTTGGAGCCGTGACATCTGCAGAGAGTGGCACGTTGGTAACCATGGCTCTTGCTGTTAGTGCTAATGGCAACTCACTTCCTCCTTTTCTCGTTTCTCCGAAGAGAATTTTAAAACACAGAAGTAAACGAAGGAAAAGGCAACTAAACAGGCGTCTTCGGACAAAGAAGACGGCAACTGCTTCTCCATAGAGTGTGCTGCATCCTACTACAAATCCAGACCACCAACAAAATGGCTTCAATGTTGTAATTGTTCGGAATGAACTCACGACCATTACGAGAAGTTTTACAAATTATATATCTACAGAAACTGTAATCCCAACAATGACTATGAATCATCAGAATAAGTTATGAAATTAAATAACTTTGTGAAGAAAAAAGATCATAGGGCTATTCTTATTTTATAGAGATTATAAAGTAATAAAATAAAAGCATTGTAATGTCTTGCAGTTATGCTTAAAAGAACATTCACAGATAAGTTAAATTTTAACATAATCTATTGTTAATTCTTCTGGAGTAAATTTAGAGTTATAAACAAATATCAAATTTCTAGGGTATTAATAATATACTAAAGTAAGCCCCAAGGCGGGGTGTCCATTCACTGATAAAATAATTAGCGGGTTTCGCTAAATTGTCCAAATCGGACCTTTGTGGAATGCGACCACCAGTTTGGCTGTCGGGATGTCATCTCCTCTTTAGTTGCTCAGTCCCGACCTTATATCGCAACAGAGAAGAAAAACCCCTTTGCGTTCTCACGGGAACACACTTGTCTGCACAAAAGCCACCTGTTTAGGAATGTTGCCTATGGTGCAATAGGTAGATGAAAGTTCTGCACCGCGCCCCAAAGTTCGGTAATGAAAGGCAGTAGCCCGTCAATAGAGGGGTGAGGATTCCAGGTGCTTGAAGAAACTGTCAACATGAAAGGTAAGGGCAGGTGTCCATTGTTCAGATGAATCTCAAAGTGACCAGCGCCTGGGAACGCACACCCCCAGTCTTAAATCAATGTCAGCTGTCGGAGGAGGGCATACGTCACAGTGTAAAGATATTCTAATTATTTTTATTGCTTAACATATTTTATGTAACGATTAACCTCATTGACAGTATCTTAGTGTAACAACATACCCCATTGTGGGGCAAGTTGTTACAATGTACATCTATATATATAAAACTTTTAATACTTTTGAATTATCGTTATCTAATAGTTTTTAAATACGCTATGGATCTTCAATAATCGGAAAAATTTTAAAGTGTGATTTTTAAAATTACTTGTAATAGTTTGTTTTTTAAAAATATTATAAAAATATTGCAACATCTAGCCCCGGTCTCCCCTACTTAGAAAGCTACCAATTTTTAGACATAATTTGTTGAAGGAAGAAAACGTTTAGAAGATCTGAATTATCTATTGCTCGAAACTGAAAGTTTCAATATATCATCATGACAACTTTCTTTCGCCCTTTGAAAATAAGATACTCGAAAAATTGACAAATATTGTTAGGCGAGGACGAATTCATAACGAATGATGACGCAAATGAATTTTTATCTTATGCACACCTGAAATGCAGACGATGTACAGAAGTAAGTCACATAACTCCACGTAGACAATCGTTTTTATAAGTAATTTCTAATACCAGTACTGTTGCTATATAAAACATCCAAAACTTATTTTCTAAAATATTAAAAGGACATGAAATAATACTGGAGATTCATATCAGATAAATTTTCAAATCGCTTTCTCCGTGCTTACAATTTGAAATACGAAATCTATTTACTGGGAGTAAAGCCTCAAGAAATATCAAAATAAAGTATAAAATGGTCAAAGGCATTGCATTTTCATGCGAGATTTAACATCTCTTAAAAAGAAAAAAAACTTTTTGCACAATTGTTTTTAAATAAAATATGAAAGTACTTTTTTAAAGGATATTTTATGTACCCAAATATGTAAAGAAATTCATAAGCTTTCCCTGTGAATAAAATTTCAAGTGCAAAACTAGTTTATTCGTAATAAAGCCTCGAGAAATGTCAAAGTAGAGGAAAAGATTGTGTGCAGCTTTGCATTTATATTTCCTTTTCATTTTAGATTTTCACGATAAATTAATGACTTCAACGACTAGATTTAAGAAGAATGGAATAATTTATAATCTATATCAAAGATG
The DNA here is from genome assembly GCA_013235015.1 of Araneus ventricosus. NCBI lineage: Eukaryota > Metazoa > Arthropoda > Arachnida > Araneae > Araneidae > Araneus > Araneus ventricosus. The sequence continues at coordinate 101,807 of BGPR01003044.1, read as the reverse complement.
CTGGGGTTGTTTGGAAATTAAAAGAAAAAATAGTCAGGATTTTGTAACTAGAAGGTTACATGAGTTCAGTTATTATCTGGAACATCATATTGATCAATTTATTATATTTTCAAGGCTCAATAATGAGCTTGTTAACTTGATTTCAGTTAAGAAATCATTACACCGTGGATAATATAAATATCCATGATACAAAGTGCAAATCCTTTAATATAACAAGAATTATTTTGTTTCTTAGAAAAAGTTAGATGCGACTACAGAAACTATAGACTTTTCTGTTCATTATAATGAACTCAAATCATTCTCATGCGACTCACGTCAAATGCGAGGCGCCAATTTAACTTTGGAATGCAATGTGGATTTTTCAGGGCAACCAGCGGGATTGTTCTCCCCTCGTTTCAATTGAACTCGACTTTGGCTACTATGTGAAGGGGAGGAATTCCTGTGAGTACATTCGTTGGTGTGACGTGGAAGTTTGGAGGGGGTGCCAGTTCCGATGTCATCCTCGTCATCTGACCGCGGTTCAAAATTACAGGTCCGTCCCAAAATAGCCCTCGCGTTGCTTCAAAACAGGACGTTAATGTAACCAAACCAAACCAATACTATTTTTACTTGAAGTTGAGGGTAAACTCATTTCGCTAGCCTCATAGATTATATTGGGTAGGTATGTTATCTACGTTTCCCACGCACTGTGATGGTTGGTTCTTTCTTGTTTCGTTTAATGAACTTTCTTTAACAATTTAATGGTAAGAACAAGACAGGACTCAATTTTCTGTTCATTTGGTAGGATCACGATGGGATCTCATTATATCTTTTTAAATGATATAATTGAAATCTGGAAAATTCCTGTTTGAAGAAACCGGGGAATAGAAATAAAACAAGAATTCTGGACATTGTTTTCCTAATAGTTCAAGAATTTTGTATTCTATAATGCCGAAACATTTGTTGTTCAATCTGTCTCCTATCACTTTTGAAATGCGCGATTGAAATTCTGTTTGAAAATTGTACTGAAAAGGTCCATGAGGAAGGATTATTTACAATTTCTGTCAGATTATAAAACTGAAATAAAAACAAGGACTATCAATAGGTGCTTAACCCCTCAACAAGGTAGTTTTCTGTATGTCTAATTAGATTACTCTCTTTTGTTATGGGAATGCGTTGTTGTATTGATACAACTAAGAGCCCAGAGATGTTAATGGATTACCTGTCATTTTTGTATCGAGTTATAACGTCTATGAATGACATAATTTTCGATTACAAGTGTAAAAATGCCATAATTCTCTGCGCGAACTCAGCTCGGGCATATCTGTTGAGGGGTTAATGAAGCAAAAGAAAACTGCATTGTGGTAAAATCTGTCTTGTGAACAGTCCATAATAACCATAATAAGTGAAGATACCATACTAGTGAATATTCGCAGAAGTCTATACCCACTGCCTTGTTGTTTAATTAACATATACAAAAAAAGCTGGAGATATACAGGGTGACAATTATTGAGCTATATGAAAGAAACCTTGATAACTTTTGAACCCTTGGCCAGATTCAGTTAAAACTTGGCGGTTGAATGCAGGGCATGTTGGGATTTTTTTGAGCATGCGCACTCTTATTGTTGTTGTTCATTTCTCGTTGAAAATGTCGAAATATAGCGTTTCTGAGCGTATATCGATCGTCAAGGCCTACTATTTGAGCAATAACAGCCCGATTGCGGCTCAAAGGAAATTTGCGACCGAGTACAAGCTGAATACAACCGGGCCAAGCGTTATAACAATCAAAAATATGATTGAAAAGTTCGAGAGAACTGGTAGTGCCGATGTCTCGACACTTCAGCGATGTTTACAGAATTTTGATCTTCATCTGCACCACGTCATAGCCATTAATGGCAAGCATATCGAACATGTCATAAACTAAATCCGAATATCTGTAGTTACTTTTAAAATTTGAATAAAATTTTTAAACTCAGTGGTTTTTGAAAATGTTATTTTTTATTTCATATAGCTCAATAATTGTCACCCTGTATACATATACCGTTCACTTGAAAGAAGACACACAATGCGAAAAAACTGGAATTTTACGGGAGAAGCGTTGGAAGTTTGTCTTTATGGGGAGTATACAAGGAGCCTGTATACCAGTCCCTTGCACCGGGGCCCGGCTCGGTTCTCCGCGGCCCTGAGCCTCGGAACACTAAGCCCTGTAGCGATTTCGGCCATGTCAGGATTTCGGCCGTAATGTTTATGTCCGGATATACTTGAGAACATCTAAGCTTCTTCGGACAGGATAAAATCATTTCTTACAATTTTATTTTAAAATTAAGTCTGCAAACATTTTTGCTCATTTCATTCAAAAAGTTGTTTCATCTCAATGTGTTTTCCTAGACTATACTGGAAGTAATTAAACCGAAGCATTCCGAAAGAATATTGATCCGAGTCCGTGTAAGTCTTTACTTTATCTGCATACTTCAACTCTAGACAAAATTATCTTACTGCTGTTCTGAAGGTTTCGAAATAGAAAATGCCACACAAAACTGGTTCGTTAAAAAAAAAATCTTTCTTGAGCATTTATCTAAAAAGATAGCACTCTCATCCAAATGCTCTACACGTAAACGTTTTGCTCTAAGTCATCTACATTCTTCCCTTTACTTTGATTTATTACAGAGATAAGAGGCAGACGCGTTGTTTCCAAACTCATTTTATAAATTTCAAATTTTAAGTCTGTTTTTAAAATGTAAATTGAATGATATAAGCATTAATTTGGGGTTGTTAGTGCGATTGTCATTAATATGAAACATCTCACTGAAACTTACCAATGATAATAAAAATAAATGGAAAAATTTGAATGAAAAAATGAACTTAAATCTAATATATTTGCTTCGATTGTGTTTAGTCTTGTTGGCTGGTCTGAGATCCCCTCTTCTATTTTCTCGTAAACTCATACGATAAGGCGCGTTTTGTGCGTCATAGTACCTATAATGAAGAAAAGCGAGTTTGCGTTGGAACACCTTCAATTTGACCGGTTGAATCCAAAATTTTGACAAAGATAAGTAATTTTGTGACAAGTCCGCATGCCAAATGTCATTTATGAAAGTTGTTAAGTTTCTGAGTAATCACTATCTTATATACACAAATAAGTCAGTCAACCCTTTGAAGGATTTGGTCCACAATTTGATACAGATCTACAATTCTACTGGTAAAACCAAGTCCCAATTTTCATTCATCTAGCTTGTAGTGCTATCGAATTATCTTGTTCACATGCATATAGATGGGCAGAAAGACAGACTTCCCGTATACGGTTTTCGTCCAAAAGTTGACAGAAATCTGCAAGTTTAGTGTCAAGATGGCATACCTAGTTTCATCCTTCTTGCTCGTTGCGTTTGTCAGTTATCATGTTCACAGACAGATAGAACAGAACACCATTTTATACTCCTACACTTAGAATCATTGAGATCCTGATCAGTCGAAAGATAGATAAACAGATATAATTCCAACCAGCGGGAGTGTTCTCCCCTAAACTTTCTCGTATACTTCCCCCAAAAGGTGCCGTTTCTACTTCCCCCGCGTGGCTAAAAAAATTCGAACCTACTGTTTTCCAGAATCCAATGACTATCAGAAGATTTTTCATTATAGTGATTGAAAAATATCTAGGCAAAGAATTCAAAGAGATGCGTACCGATTAAAACGCATCTGTCGCACACTGCTCTTGCCGTCTCAAGGACAAACTGACGTAATCGCTCCTTTCCCGAGCACAGAAGTACGCATGCGTGTGGAGACAGCGGATTGGTTTCAATGGTAAATTATACAGACCGACAGACAGTCAACCCGTTGACGGATTTGGCCCAAAATTTTATACGGACCTACATTCATGACGATAAAACTGTGTACCAAATTTTATCCATCTAGCTATTCAAGTTTTTGAGTTATGGTGTTCACATGACTTCGGACATACAGACAGACAGACTTCCCGTTGACGGATTTTGTCCAAAATTTTACAGAAACCTACAAATTATGTTTAAAGACCACATACCAAATTTCATCTCCGTAGCTCTAATAGTTTTCGAGTTATCGTGTTCACAGACAGACACACAGACAGACATAATTCCAAAATTGTGTTTTTCGGACTCAGGGAGGTCTAAAACGTGGAGATCCGTCAAAATCTCGAGTTCGAATTTTTTGACGATTACAATACTTTCTCTTTGTATACTTCGTATACGAGAAAGTAAAAATGGTGTCTTTGGTCTCGGGGAGATGTAAAACTTACAGATTCATCAAAATCTCGATGTTGAGTTTTTCGACGATTACAATACTTTCTCTCTTATTTTGTCGTAGATACACTTCATATACGAGAAAGTAAAAAATCATTTCGTTCTTATTCACTTTGAAATTAACTCGCATTACTTCTCATTTCCAGTTGTTTGTTTCGAATCTAAAAGCTTTTTTCCTGCATTCACGAAATTCTGAAAGTTGACTTCTTCAGAAACTTGTTGACTTTTACTGCCACTAATTTGCCGAAGATGAAATTCTCTTAACACCAAATCTCGCCAGTTTTAATTAGAAAACCTTATGTATTTTGACTCTCCTCTTTCTTTCTACAGGCCTCTTTCATCTGTACTGAGGTGAGATTGCAAAACTCTGGGTGAGAGTGCAGGTGTTCGAACTCCAATTTTTAACAAAATTAAGTTAAATACGTTTTAAAACTGTTTTTCCCGCTATCTTTATATGCAACTATCAGCTACCTGTTTATTAATGCTATCTACTTCAAACAGCAATAAACAAACTCTTATATCTCTGAATAAAAATCATTTTTAGCATGTATTTGTTATATATTCATCTAGCATGAAAACTGGAATTAGAATAGTCACATGCTTGCCAATCGGAATGAAGAGGTGATACAAATTTGTAGTTCAAAAACTGAATTGAAATTAACATAAGTTTTCATAGCGTTCTTTTCCAATGAATTCATAAATTGAAGTATGCCGATATGGACGCGCTTTCTAACGACATTATCTTCTATAACCTCTATATTATTTTAGACCTGATGTGATGTTGAAACTACATAAACGATTCTATAGAAATAGTCTCTGTCTATGAGAAAATATAAAATAGAAAATAAAAAATAATCAGAACTCATTTGGTGATGAATATGTCCATTAAATCTAACCCAAAAATGCCCGAGTCAAATAGCCCTTTTGGGAGTCATTTCCAACTCACATTTTAATGACCATTACTAATCGTCATAACATGTGTAACACAGTGTCACAAGGAATTGCACCAAGATTTTACCTAAAATGAATTTTAATCAAATGCAAGCTTAGCACGAAAGTAAATAAGAAATTATTAATAAAATGAATTTAAAAAATCATCTTTTATTAGTGTCCTGAAAAGCAGAGTATTTGGTCTTCAATATATTTCGTGATCCAGTACTTTTTTGTTATAGAAACTTGCATTCAAATTTTTCTTAAATTCACTACTAGATGGCGCCTCTCATATGGAATCAAAATATAATTAAAATCAATTGAGTAATTCCTAATTAAGCTCCAAAAATATTAAAGTATTTATTATTATCGGGATTGCACAACATGTGCAAAATTTCAGAACTCTACCATATCAGGAAGTGAGTGAAAAAATCGATTATAAACATGAAAGAAGTTAAGTTATGAATAATATTTGTAATAAAATAAAAGTTAATAAAAGCGTGTAAGAGAGAAATTATAGTAAAAGCTGAAATGTTTTAAACATCTAAGCTGTTGATTCAATCATTTAAACTTGTTATCTTCAAGACTTCTCAGATTGTGTGGAAAGCGAATGATTTTCTTTTAGTAGATTTTCTGTTTCGAGGATTTATGGATATTTCTTGCATACGATTTAACTTGAAACCTTCAGAGACAATATATCAGTTAATTCATGCACAATTTTCATTTCAATGCTTTGTTGTCTGTTCTTACGTCATTTACATGTCCGAAGTGAAATTCAATCTCAACAATTGAGGCAATCGAGGTCTGCTCGCTGGCAAATTAATTCTGAAAATTTTCTGCTGATTCTAATTTTCTTTACTTAAGGATTTTGTAAGAACCGATATTTCAGAAAAATGTTTCTCTTTTTTTGAATCACCGTCATGATATGTTGAAATATTATTTCCTTCTGAATGCAGGAAGTCTGAAACTTTCAGCAAAAGTTTTCAAAAATAGCATTCATTTTGAAAATTCAATTTCGACTGTGAAAGTAATGTATGAGGAAATGTTGCTCTTTTTAAGAATGAATATCTGAGAGAAAAAGAAGATAAGCAATAACAAAGGTTTTCAAATTAAAATAATCAAACTAGGTTTTAACAATGCAAATAAATTCCGCCTATTTTTTACTTTCTTTTATACACAGTACTTTTATACGCAGCAGGACAAAATATTGTAATCGTAAAAGACTTCGACCTCCATTTTATGACGAATTTCCATGTTTTAGACCTCTTATGTCGGGCAAAGACATATTTGGAATTATGACTAAGTGTCTGTTCGTAAGTATGTGAACACGATAACTAAAAATGCAACGATCTGCTCCGATAAAAATCGGAATCTGCAATTTATACCAAAATTGTGGAACTGTGTCAAATTTTGACTAAATCTGTGAACGGGAATCATAAAGAAAACTCTACCCAGTCTCCAGAACATTCAGTAAATCTTAAGCAGGCAATTCACATCGTTTCCAAACTGGAAATTTTGAACACGGGAAGGAAAAAGCAATAGACAGTTTTAAAAACTGATGGAAAATAGCATAGCGGCTCGGGAATGGAATTCCAACAAAATCAAATTCCAGCACTTCATGCGCCGATTCCCATTTGAGACCTCGAACGAGGCTAGGCGGTACATCAAAAGATTTGATTAGATTGGCACCTGGCTTCGAGGGTAGCAAATCGGAAATCCGCTGAGTGGGGGGATAGTGGGGATCGAAGAGCGGCGGTAGTGGGAGAGCGATCTTTGCTCCCCGCTACCGCCATCGCACTTTGAAGCCTCTAGTGAATGACGTGCCTGGATTTTTCGATTAAAATGGATGGGGGAAAACGAGCTTAGGACAAATGGCAATTTCCGGCTTTATGAATATCACATGTGTGGAACCCTCACAAGGAGGTACGGTAAGTCATGGGCGATGGGACCGTTAACCAGTCAATATCACCATTATTGTACCACCATGGGAACAGAGAACCTGCTTATTTATACTTCTTATCCTCGTGCTCGAGGTGCCTCCTCCCCACTTGAGGATTACCCACGTACGGGGAGAGGTATTTTATCTAAACATATAACTCAGTTTCCTAATTAAACAATTCCCCAAAAAAGGACTATATTTGCAAGGAATTTTTCAACATAGGGGTCGTCTCTCACATCGAAAGAAAATATCATAAACCTTTTTTAAGGATTACGTTTATTGACATACATACTGGCACTCAATTCCAAAACGAAAGTATTATGTACATTTTAATTAAATAATTTATTTACATGAGCGTTGAACCGAAAATATTATACAGATTTTTAATTATTACGTTTATTTATTCGCGCGTTGCAATTAGAATAGCAGGAAAATATTTATTTCATTTCTATTTATAACATTTACTTAGACGCGCGCTGTCACTCCGTTCAATGAAAATATAAGTTTTATTTGTTTACTACAAGTCATTGTGACTATATATTTAAAACAATGTAGAAATTACAAAAATAGCACAACAATCAAGCTGAGATCGTTGAATAGTTAATTTTTGAATTTTACGATGGTACAGATAATTCTTAGATTCTGAGTTATGAATGAAAAACATAAAAATTCAGAAATAACAATAGTAAAAAAATTACAAATTGTCACTGGAGGGCTTGCACCTGCTAGGAAATTTTTATGGATCCTATCAAGAATATTTAGTTACATAAAACAGAAGCACAGTTATTTTTGATCTCTCGTTATATATGATGTTTTCATGAGAGAGTATACCAGAAAGTATACTTCCGATTTTTTAAAAATAGTTTCTTCCTTTCCTTTCCTTTATCTGGTAATTGTCTCTCGAAATATTTGTGTCGCAAATGGTTAAGGTGCAGCAAAAAAGGTAAAAAAAACTCTAATTGACTAATTTTGTCTACAGTAATCGCATAAAAAATGATGGCTAATGGATGGGCTATTTCATTAATATAATCTTGTTTCTTACTTTATCTTGAGCACTTTTGCAATTTACAATGCTTGTTTATCTTCAACCGTTAAAAAATGTGTACAGTATATACATAATCATGCAAAATATTAAACTTCTAAAGAAGAATTCGGACAGGTTTTCTCATCACTACACTGCGAAGTGATTCATGTATTATTCATTCATGCCCTTTTATTATTGATCCCAACTATTTTAATAATTAATCAATAAACTAATTAATTTCATAGTTTTTGAATTGAATTAAGAAAGCTTTTAATAAAAAATTAATTCAACAATTTGGATACTTTCATTAACCCTTTTTTACTTTCTCGTATACGAAGTATACAAAGAGAAAGTATTGTAATCGTCAAAAGATTCGAACTCGAGATTTTGACGAATCTCCACTTTTTAGACCTCCCTGAGTCCGAAAAACACAATTTTGGAATTATGTCTGTGTGTCTGTCTGTGAACACGATAACTCGAAAACTATTAGAGTTACGGGGATGAAATTTGGTATGTGGTCTTTAAACATAATTTGTAGGTTTCTATCAAATTTTGGACAAAATCCGTCTACGGGAAGTCTGTCTGTCCACTTTCATGTGAACACTATAACTCAAAAATTTAAATAGCTAGTTGTATAAAATTTGGTACACAGTTTTATCATCAGGAATATAGGTCCGTATAAAATTATGGGCCAAATCCGTCAAAGGGTTGACCGTCTGTCGTTCTGTATAATTGCATACTTTTGAATGCCATAACTTCTTAAAAAAATTACTTATATAAATGAAATTTCTTATATAGTCTTGAAACCCCAATTGTAGATTTGTCTCCAATTTTCTTTTAAATCGGTTTAAAAAAAGGCGTTAAAATTGCATATTCGGTGTTTTTCGTCATTCTACAACGCAAAAAAAAAAAGGCGCGAACGCTGCAGCGAGTGTTTTCCCCACCTTAGGGAATACCTCACGTTTTCCGGCTCGCAGTGTATTTTTCGCCCCTACCCGTGTTATTCGTATGCGAGAAAGTTTTGGGGAGGCCACTTCCGCTGGTTAATTGAAAATTTAAGTTCAAACTTAAATTTTTTCTCCAATCTTTGCGCTCAGTTGAACAATAGCAATTAGGTAATAAAGAAAACCTTGTATTAGAATGTTAAACTACTCACACCTCGAGGAGGGTATATCGAACCTTCATTTTGTATCTGAAAACATTATGTGTCTTCAAGTAATAAGACAAATAAAATAATCCATAACAAACGTTATTGTATTTCATCCGTAAAGTATTCGATGTATCAGTTTTAAACCATTCAAACTGTTAAATCTTTTTATTTCTTCAAGTTATAGTTTGATGAGTAGGCAGTAAAGTTTTCTTACCATTTTTACATTAAACAACATTTAGCATCGAATTATCCAGCTGTTTGAACCTTTTCCTTTCAGGTGGTGCAAATGCAATTCGAATTTTTTTCTTTGCATATGGTCTTGTACACATGCTATACTACTAAGCCATTAGGATTTCATACACACTCCTATCCTCGCAGAACTCATCTATTAGTCCTCTAATCCTCGTGCAGATAATTTTACTCCTCTATCCTATCACCCCGCCTGAAGTAGCGAAACTGATTGCTAATGAGGGAATTTTTTAAAAAAACAATAGGTATTATCATGGGTGATTGGTAGGAATCACGGATCTTATCTCTCAGCAACTTAGAAGCGGAAATGCACTTTCCAGGTTCTCGCCAAAATCTCCGTTTTAAAAGACTGTTATGGGATTTTACCCATCGTAATCTAAGATTAAAATTCTGAAAGATGTGATAACGTCATATAAATTGATTCCATGAAGAAAGGATTCTTAAACAATGATTCTATACCTCAACTAATGTCGAGTTAACATTGTCAGAGAGTACTTCCATATCATTCAACAAAAGCCCTCTTGATTTGAATTTTTTCATAAAATTTTCCAAGCAAAGTTACAATAGACTTCCGTCTATCGCAAATTCCTGTACTGCTCCAATGATTACTGCGACTACCGTTTTCATTAAACACGATTTCCCGTACAATAAGCAAATGATGGCTCATTTGCACGTGAGGAAAATTTAGAATAAATTAATTTCCCTAACAGCGCGTTTTCCTAGAACGCAGTATTCTACTAACCGCGGGCCAATATATTTATTTCAATTCCTTTCATTTATCGTTATTAATGCTTTACTTATCTATTTTAATTCCCTTTTGATGTGAACTTTAGAGCGCAAAAAATCTTAGTTTGGATCTCGCTTTTTTTTTCACCAGAAAAGGGAACGCGAGATCCAAAAATTTAAGAAGCTCTGCTTAAAAGCAAAATTTATTAAACGTTATTCCGCGTAAAAGCAGATTATTTTTTTTTTGCAATGAGTTCCGTAAGATAATTTATTTCCCATTAAAACCATGACGGTATTATTAGAACAGATTTTACTATTACAATACTTGTACCAAGTATTAAAACCTGCGTTATTTCGTTTCATGGCATCGCTCCTTAATCTTGAAAAGATTTATGTGTACAAGAAAAATGAGAAATGTCATTGTCATTCCGTCCTTCTGAAGTCAAGAAAGTAACCAGTCTGCAGCAAATTTGTTCATTCGAAAGTCATTGCATCAACTGACGCTGAGAGCGAAATGATATTAATCACTTAAGTTGTGAAATAAATGCTGACTTCTCGATGAAGCAATGACCCGTCATCTTTAAGGGTTTTGGAATCCAGACTAATATCCTTCGGGATATTTCTGCGGTAGTTAAAATTTCTTTAATTGTTAATGAATTTAATAAAAGAAGATTAAAAAATACACTTTTAATAATGTCCTAGAAAAAGTAGAATTTCTTTTCTATTTGAATCATTTTCTACTCTTTAGTCTTGAACTCATAATTCATTAAATATTATGGAATCTTGAAACCAATTTTTTTTAAATCCAGTACTAGGTAACGCCGAACGTATGGAATCAAAATTTAATTATATTAATGTACTAACTGATAACTAAGTTCTGAAAATATTAAAATCGTGTATTGTAATCGAAAATACACAGATGAACAAAATTTCAGAACTCTAATGCATCAAGAAGTGAATAGAAAATCGATCACAAAATTCCATCTTTACAAAATAAAGCAAGTCAAGCGCAATGAAAGTCTTTAAAAAACGCTAAGTAATTTAATTTGAACTATTTCATATAATTTACATGCTGCATGAAAGCAACAACTATGAAGCATTCACAGTTGTTTTGAATAAGCATAAGCATAAACCTATGTCTAAAGCGTGTGAAATGACAAAGTTTCCGTGGGACGCCTCACCCTCCAAGTTCAGTTAAAACCAGTGGCGGGTCGTCCATTAGGGCTGCAGACTGCAGCACTCCATGAAATTATTTTTTAAACTTGTATTTTTCGTTTTTAATTTTATTTCTTACTTTTCCACTCTCAGAGTTCAATGGCTTACGAAAATGCAAATAAAGTAATAAAAAATTGAAAAAATGACATAAAATGAATCCAAACGCACAGAGACGCAGGCCTGAGCTGAAAAATAATCGCCCCCCCCCCCCCCCCCCCGCCGAAATCCGTTCACTGAGGAGAAAATCCGGAGAGAAAAGGCAACTCTTTCTTCCTTTAGCTTAGACGAGCTATGGGCTGAAAGTCAACACAGCTCTGGCTGGCACGGAGCCAACTGAACGAAAAAAGATGGTCTTTTTAATATATATTTCTTTTTTCCCTCACTCTCACACAAGTTGCAATCTCATAGGCTGTTTATGAGTTTCGCTTTCGGAAACACTTACGATTCATTGAATATTTGATTTCTTTTGTTAGAAGGCAGTTTTCTAAAAAAAAACGTGTACGCAGAAATTTTCTAAAATATTTATTAATCAAGTGAGGATTTTTATAAGAAATATTTGTATCGTGCTCAATTAACGTGGAAATCATTTATAATTGAATCCTATAGAATCTAGAATAAATATTTTTTGCATTAAACACGGGCAAAAACATCTCAGAATGCAATCAGCATGTTTTCCCAAACTGTTTGACTCTAAACGAATGCGTCATAGGATAAATCGTTATTATTAGAGGTAAGGAAAAAAAAGTTGAACGTTGCATATCTTCAAAATATTGTATTTTCACAGCTTTCTCTGAGTGAAAAATTCAATATAAGAACTGTTCTGTCTATAAGCGTTCTGTGCCGGATTTGAACATTGTTCAAGCCTCTTCAAGCAGGAAATACCAATACCAGCGTAACTTTCACAGCCAAATTTACTCTAAACATGACTGGCTATTTGGCTGTAATGTAAAAAAAACCGCGTTATTTTGTTCCCCATGTTTACTTTATGGTGGAGATAATGTTTGGACTATTGAGGGAGTAAATGATTTAAGCCATCTTCCTGAAAAGATTAAAAAACACGAGAATTCTTAAAAGCATTTAAGAAATGTAATAGATATAGATATGCTTGGAAAAGTGAATATTGCTAGTCAATTAATTGATAGATACCGGTTAAGTATAATTAAACATAATGAAGAAGTACGAAAAAACAGGGAGATTCTATCAAAAATTATAGACTGCATTCAATTTTGTTAAAAATTTGAATTGCCTTTACGTGATCACAATGAAAGTCTTGATTCTGATAACCCTAGAGTTTATCGCGGATTACTTGCTGGATTTGCTGGAAAGCTCGACGGGGAATTAAAAGCTTATTTTGAATCGACTTCATTATTCAAAGGAAATTCCAAAACTATTCAGAATGAATTATTGAATTGTATTTTGGCTGTATGTAGAAATCAAATAATTAAAGAAATAAATGAATCGAAATTTTGGGCAATAATGGCAGACGGCATAGTAGATATTTCGGAAAAAAACCCCAAGAAGTACTTGTATTTCGTTATGTGTATAGTGGACAAGTACATGAGAGATGTTGGGGATTTTGCAGTCCACAATCACAAGATGCTGAAGGGTTATCAAAATATATATTAGAGCAATTAAATACAGTCATAAATGATAATTTTAAGAAACTCATAGCTCAGGCATATGATGGAACGAATGTAATGAGTGGCTACGAAAACGAATTACAAGCAAAAATTAAAGAAATATATCACAATGCGCATTTTATCCACTGTTATGCTCACCAGTTAAATTTAATTATGGAAAAAGCGGCATCCCAATATTCTGAAGTGCGCATTTTTTTCAAGGGGTAAATGTGATTACAACTTTTTTTCTAGATCACCTCATCGCCTTTCAGTGTTAGATATGAAATGTCAAAGAATTCCTCGAGTTTATGAAAATAGCAATAAATTGAAGGAATATTTTAAACAACAACAAAATTTTAAAAAATGTCCCAACAGTTCAATCCTCATCAGTCTCTTGCGGATGCCGAAAGACACTAATTTTCTTTTTTTTGGCTTGAGTTTTTTTCATACTATTATGCCTCATGTAGATTTACTTTACACTCAGCGTCAATGCCGCAATTCTAATTCGTCTTTTCTTCAATCTTCTATTAATAATTTTTCCAAAGCTATTTATACAATAAGAGAGAAACTGAAGCCACCTCAAACGTCAACCCCAGAAATCAAGAGAAGAAGATACAACAAAGATCTGACTATTATAGCGAAAGAAACTTGTGATATTATTTGTTTTCAGTCTAGTGAAAGATTTCAATTCATGGGCTATCTTTATCCCATGCTCAATAAAGCAAAACTCAGAACTGAACTTTCCGTTTTATAAAGACGAGAAGAATTTGCAAACGTTTTTGGAGTTTTAAAAATTTATGAGATAATTTTGAATAGTGAGCCTCAGAATTCACTTGAAATAATCTTAACCACACCGATGACAACATCAGAACCAGAAAGATGCTTTTCTACATTGAAGAGAATTAAAACATATTTACGTAGACCGTCTTTCAGCTTTAGCCATGCTTAGTGTGGGTAACAGTCTAATTGATAATGTAGAAAATTTCAGTGAAAAAGTAATTGATGAATTTTCCCGGAGAAAAGAGAGACGGATATCTTTTGTATACAAATAAATATAGTTGTGATTTAATGTTCTTTTTGTGTAATTGAAATAATTAATTCTCTGTAAAGGTGTTGCATTTAAAACTGAAACTTATTAATTTTGAAATTACAAAAGTTTACTGTTATCCTTATGTATATAATCTTGAAACGCGTGCAATGTATCAGACAGCTTTATTACAAAAGTTGATCATTTAAGCCAAAAGTTGTTCTTAAAATTAGCTGACAATGCGTGATGGTAAGTTAAATAATTTTAATTCTAGAAATCCAGTTTAATTATCTTCACCGCTCGTATTGTACTTCATGATATGTCTCTTGTTCTAGGAAAATCTCATATGTTATTTACTTTTATGGAAATATATTCAATAATTATGTATTCAATTACATTGAAATCATTTTATTACAGCTAATATTGGATAATATGTGTTGTAATTTTCAAGCAAATAATAGCATTCTAAAACTTTCAAATTTTTAGAGTATTTCAATAAAAAATGTATTTAATAAGTTTTAGCTTAAAAACAAATTTTCTGTATATGAGTTACTTGATATTCATTTTTGAAAGAATGTTATCGAGTGAACTGGGCAAGGAGGGAAGTGTATATGTGGAGCTCCGATTATTATTATTATTATTATTTTCGTCATAAGTATCGTCACATCAACATTCACTTTAATTTTTGTTAGTAAAACTAATAGAAAATGTCATATGGCGGTATTTACTTTGTTTGAAAAGCAGGAAATTTCACATCTGGATTTGGAATTTAAAAATGTGGCCTACTTAGAGATAAAGAAGCTTTTAAAATTGTATTCTCTTGATAAACATTTTTTTGCATCCCTCCACGTTTCTGAGATCACGAGCCGCCAGGGGTTGAAACATTAATTTCTCTATGAACGTAAAACTATGAGAAAGAACAAATAAAAAAACTGACTAATCCAGAAAGGTCGCATTTCACTAAATGTGCAGATTACATAGATTCTGCAATTGAATTATTTTAAATTATATTTACAGTCTAATCCGATGAAATATCTCATCTTATAATTTTTTTCTTTCTCGTATACGAAGTATACAAAGAGAAAGTATTGTAATCGTCAAAAAATTCGAACTAGAGATTTTGACGAATCTCCACGTTTTAGACCTCCCTGAGTCCGAAAAACACAATTTTGGAATTATGTCTGTCTGTGAACACGATAACTCGAAAACTATTAGAGCTACGGGGATGAAATTTGGTATGTGGTCTTTAAACATAATTTGTAGGTTTCTATCAAATTTTGGACTAAATCTGTCAAAGGGAAGTCTGTCTGTCTGTATGTTCGAGGTCATGCGAACGCTATAACTCAAAAACTTGAAAAGCCAGATGGATAAAATTTTATACACAGTTTTATCGTCATGAATGTAGGTCCGTATGAAATTTTGGGCCAAATCCATCAAAGGGTTGACTGTCTGTCGGTCCGTATAATTTACTTTTGAAGAGAATCCGATATCTCCACACCCATGCTTAATGATTACCTCTGTTCCCGTAATACGGTCATCTTGGCTCACTGCCAAATTCTTCTCGAATAAAAGTGAATTAATTATGGAGTGTTTTCTTTTAATTTTTCTTTCACGCCGAAACATTTTCAAGAGTTGCATATTTGATTGCGGTTAGTTTTATTTTGTATATTTCGTAATGCATTTTTTTCTGAGTGGATTTTGCAATATTTTTACTCTGACAGAACGAGAGTAGTTGTTAAAAGTAAAGTTATAAAGTAACAAACCAAGATTAGTGTCAATTGATTCATCAGTTCTGTTTTTCATGCTTTTTTAATTTCTTAAGCACTCTGCCAATGTGCATGATGTTTTCAACTACAACTATCGGTAGTAAATTTGTAACAATCAGATCGGAGATATTGCTGGCAAGCTAAAAGGCTGCTTAGATGTTTGCAAATCTTTTAGTAACTTACATTAGATAATTGAAATTTGGTATGTGGTCTTCTAATTTATCCACGCGGTGGGAGGGGAAACAACACCTTTTTGGGAAAGTATACGAGAAAGTTTAGGAGTGGCCATTCCCGCTGGGTTTTTTATTGCAGCTCTGGTTCACTTTATAATGCATCTAGTTTCAGTCTGGGAGATATTAAATCTTGCTTTTTCTTATTAATTAGATTTGCATCCTGTTGTGACGTGTGTTGTTGTATACGAGGATTAATCTTGAGACATACGTAATGTGACCATACGTCCCGTTTTCAGGTAGCCTGTCCCCAAGCTGTGCTTGGGGACGCCGAAATGTCCCGTTTTCAGAAAAAGAACAACACACGGTAACAGTCTCAAAAAAGGCGCGAAAAATCAAAAAATCCGAAGGTAGTATATGACGGGACATACGCACACATATAGAAGTCGGTCAGAAGTCTGCTTACTCGCACTTATTTCTAAGTATATTATTCAGGAAAAAATTACAAAATTGAAAATCGACCGGGTCAACCGAAAATCGTTGGGTGTAATTGTTCAAACATTTTCACACGAATAATTTGAAGTTATTTTCTCTTATGAATAAGTAGTGGATGAAAGAAAAACTCAGTTGTATGTATTAAAGAAATGTTAATTACCAAAGTAAATTTCATTCTTATTTGGAATCAACTCCAAATATACTGAAGCAAAAATTTGTTTTTCAGAATAAACAAGATTATTTTAAATAAAATAAATTATAATTTATTTTAATTTTCTAATATAAACATAAATTATTTATTTCATGTGTCCATTCCTATTCTTTTTATTAACAAATAAAAACTGAGGAAATGTGGGTTTTCTTGAATATACATACTATTACATAAAAAGTAGTAGGTGTAGGTGAGAGGGGAAATAAATGGTCATTTTAGATATACCTCATAACTTGAAGAGCACTTCTTCCCATGTGAGATTTTCACACATGAAGTATTGTTTATTTCTGCATTTGTTTAGATTTGCCTACCGTTGTGAAGTTATATGAGGTTTAATTTTGAGACGGACCTCATAACTTGAAATGTGGTCCGATGACGAGGACAGCATCTGAGCTGTAAGACCCTATCTTACCTTTTTACATTCCATTGTATTTAATTTTAATGTTAAATAAGTTGTTATGCGTTTTAATTTTTCCGTGCTCTACTGTATTCATTTTTTAAATTCTGCATCATTTTTTAATATTTTTATATGAGTCTGTGTTCAGTTTTTGCAATTAGATTTTTATCTGTAGCGTGCGTTTTCTTCTTTAAACTTTTAAAGTCCTAGTGTGTTTTTAAGGATGTATTTGTATGTATTTTACTTTTAAATCCTTTGTTTTTTAAAATGGTTTTTGGGTTTAATGTTTTAAATTTTTTAAAATCCTTAATGTGTTTCGTGGTATTAATATGACAGCATACAACTTTTAGAATCATAGTCTCTTTTAATGTTTTTGTGATTGTGTGTATTCGTTTTAAATTATTTATGGGTTTGCAAAATTTTTCATGGTTTAGTGTTTTGAATTTTTATATTCTTCATTAACAACTTTAAATTTTCTAGTGCGTTTTTTATATCTTTAAGATTCACTTTTTACAGCTTTTGTTCTTTGTGTGTTTATTATTCATTTTGTACCTGCACTCTGTAACTGGAGTTTATCTTTGTAGTATGCCTTTCTTTTAAAAAATATATTCTCCAGAATTTCAGGCCTGGCCTAAGCACACAAGATGGCCCTCTTGCACGAATAATTGCTAATACATTCTTCAATCAAATTCTTTACAGTTAGTAAACAAAAAGGACTACGAGTATAATCTTGGTTTAAAATATTTCATTAAAATAAGAAATTGAAGTAATGGACAAACATGAAATAAATAATTCGTCAAAATGTCTCAAACGATTGAATAACGTCACTCTTACAGTTATACAACCCAGAATTGATTCATTCTAAATGCAATTCTCCTTTCACAAAGCAATTGAAATTTAAAAATTAGATTTTATGCTATATCATATGTTTGGCGCAGCAAAATCAAAAATTATTTTTGCGCATTAAACTCTATCAAATCAATCAATCAACCTGTCTTTTCACAGAGCAAATTTTCCGGCGACCTAAAATTTTGACAAGTTACAAATACACCTCATAGTAGCTATGCAATCACAGTATCCCTTGATTCTTTCAAATCAACTCTTCATTGTTAATCTTATTTATGTGTCTAAGAAAAACAGCTAGACTAAAAACTAGCAGACCGTAAAACTTTTTATCAACTTTAAAATGAATTTAAGAAGAAAACTTTAAGAACCAGAGTCTAAAATCTGTTTACAGCACTGCTTTGTGTACAACAAAAAGCTATGTTTGACTTCCTGTTAAGATTTCAGTTTGGAATAGACCTACAAAAATTAATCAGGTAAGTGAATTAAATTTTTTTGAATTATAATTAAGTTTCGATAATTTAAAACGAACCTACAAATTAAAACTTGATACTAGTAATATCGGAAGAACATTGCTTATATCTATAGTTTCTCATAAAATTGTCTTTAATTATTTTGATGTTTTACTCAGATTTATTTTAAACTTATACAAAAATATATGGAGAGAGAATGACGTTACACATATTTTAAGCAACAGGAAAATATTTTGAACCCGGAATGCAGCTATTTTTCAGATTTTTCGTACGAAGCAGGAAATCCATTGAGTAATGGTGGTATTCAGTGACTAATCCTCCAGTATTTATTTGCACTTCATAAATGGTATTATTTTTTTTCTCTACGTGTGTGCGCACAACTCTCTCAATACTTCACTATCCATTATTTTAAAATACTACATTATCCATTATTTTAAAATACTTCATTATCCATTATTTTAAAATACTTCATTAT
>BGPR01003044.1:0-82838 GCA_013235015.1 Araneus ventricosus | reverse complement strand
CATTATTTTAAAATACTTCATTATACATTATTTTAAAATATTTCATTATCCATTATTTTAAAATACTTCATTATCTCCACTATCTAATTAGATTATACTTTCTGTTTTGGGAATATGTACTCGCATTGATTCGACTAAGAGAACCATTGATGTTTATTAATTCCATGCAATTTTTGTATCGAATCATAACGTATAAAAATGATTTTTCAGTTTATTAGCTTAACCCCTTAACAATTTCATTTTCTTTGCTATCTAATAAGATGACCCCTTCTGTTTTGGAAAGGGGCTGTCGTTTTCATTCATCTAAGAAGCTATAGAATGCTTAAGATGTTTATGGATTCTACGAAATTTTTGTGTCAAATTATAAAGCTAATTCCCATTGCAGTTGAATTTTCATTGTAACACAAAAATTAACAAACCAATTAAATTATGAAACATATCATTTATCCACAATTATAGTAGTTTTTTATAATCATGCTTCAACTCGGCTAACACGCTGTCATATTAGTTGAATTTTGACTCATTTCTGCTTTTACATCAAAGCTCAAATTTTAGGAGAGATCACAGACATTTAATTAGAGAAGTGCATGAAAACAGAAACCAACACCCACGAAGTTCCTAAAATTGTAGGGTTAAATGCCAGACACAATTTGAAATTTCAAATGCCTTGCTCAAAGAAACTTAAAGAGCAAGAACATTTACAAGAGAGCTAATGGATATGAAACGTAACCGTCCCGCCAAACAAGCTGGTCTCAAAAAGTTGCTTATATATCGCAACATTTGAACATTACAGAAACTATTGAAGGAAAAGTGATTTCTTCATTAGAACTGGAAATTAATGACTTTATACTCTTTGAGTCTCGTGACCTTAAAAATGGAATCAGGTGACTTTATCATTAACAGACAGGTCAACAACCGACCTTGCCTTTCGTTCCTTTGATTAATCTGGATTTTTGAGTGATCAGTTGAAAAGGAATCCTTGGGGATTATAGCCTTTGTTGCTTCAAATCCCATAACTCCTATCATTCAAGGAATCCTTTCCTCCTGACACAACATAATCTCAGCTAATCGCTCTAATAATGAAAGTGATTTACAAGAAAAGGACATATCTATGTTAATAACGCGTGGTAAAGAGAGTAATATTGTATTCATTGTAAAGAATATGACAAGCGCAGCTTTCTATATGACATTCACTATTATATTAATTATATGATTATAATTAATACATGGCTATAATATTTCTAGCGAGCGTAATACGACTGTTATCAAAATGACAGGTATATAATTATGAATAATTAATGTCTGTATTATCGTAAATCTTTTATTCTGATCAGTTAAATTCCTTTTATTTTTTATGCAAAAAGGATCATCTGATTCTATAAATGAGCATGGCTTTCAAGTACACCACTTGGCTGTCAATATTTTCTTTTTTAGAGTCTATTCCTTTTAGCTTTGCCTAGAAGGAAATGCAATATTTGCTTTTAATATTTTCTTTCTGTCATTAATTTTTATTGTAGAATCTGGTGCTCATAATTCATTTTTGATACCAGTCTTCAAAGGCAAACTTCACAGCTTTTCGTTTACTAATCAATATGACGTGAATATATCTATGTGCAATCAAACACTAATTTATTTTCTTTAACATTCTATCCACTCCTTCTGTAATGTTGTCAGTGGCGGCTCGTATTATGTAATCATGGGGTTGCTGTCCTTCCTGCGAATCTTGAATCCTTCACTGCTCAGTAATGCGTATTTGAACAACTTACATTTTTGGGGTTTTTTTCATTAAATTTAAGGTATCCGACTGTGTTCGGAGACATTTTTTTGAAAAATAACTTATATATATTTTTAATGTTATTTTTCAACTTCATATGTTTTAAAACTGTGAAAATATTGTAAAATGAGGCTTTCAAAATAATATTTTTTTAAAAAAACTGAGAAATTTGAAGAAAAATGACTAAATAGTTGCCTTACGCTAACAGCCATAGACAAAATCGTATTCTAAATATACATAAATCCTTGTAGGAGTACATTTTTATGACAGTTATCTGTGTTACGCTCTAAAATATTTCTTGTACTTCAAAATAGTTTTGAGATATAGCTGAACGTAGTTACTAAACTGGTAATTTTTCATAAAAAATGCTTTTCGTTTATATTTAAGCACTTAAAAATAATACTTGATTTTAAAATTGACCTTAGTTTTCAGAGGAAAACATCAAGCATATTACAGAAAACAATCTCGAAAAATTTCATATCAGTACTTGAATAACGTTTTCAGAAATCATTGTTACGGTCGACAGTTTTCCTCAAAAATATCATTTATCAGAAAACGCATTTAAAGTTTTCATGCAACTTAAAATAATGCTTACAGTTTGGTAATAAAACAACTGTAACTCCATTTGTAATTCACGTAGAGTAAAGAGTGAGAACAGTTTTAGAAAGCTGGTTAAACAGGCTACAAAATTAAGTCATAATTTTTTTGATAATTTCATTAAAAACGACGATTTTTAACCAGTCGGATACCTTAAGTAGTTTTATATTTAATGAATAACCAATAACATAATTTCTTCAAATAGGTAAGTATTTTAACAAATAAATTTTAATAAAAAATCTAAGCTCGAAATTTGTTTTTCAGTTCCGTTTTCTGTATTCCTTACTAGAGTTTTAAAAAAATTAGCATTAAAATGACAGTATAGTACAGAAATAAAATGATTTTCTTATTAATTAACGAGAAAAAATGTTATAGTATAACTAATATAAAAAAGAAGCGTAAGCGAATACTATTTATTACTATCGTTAAAAATGAAATCCATTCTTGTTTTGTTTTCAGCAAAACAACAAAAACATTAATCTTGATGTTTGTATGACGATAAAAAATTTTATATCTATTGAAATCAAAACAGCTACATATAATCGTATCCCGATTAATAATGTGTGCGTCAGAAAATATTTTATTCTTTTTTTTAATGTTAGAAAGCTGAGTTCGAGCTCTGATGTAGCAACGGGAATTGCCAAGAGCAGAAAAACATGATTAATTTATTCTATTACATCTATCTAAAAGTGGACTGCGATAATTTAAATTGGGAATATACTTAGCAATATTCCGTAAAAAATTTTGTTCCTTTAAGCGAATCGTGTTTTATTCAAATTCTAGGCTTTTTAAGCTATGAATCATGATCCCAAATAGAAATGTACAAAATATCAGGGTTCACGAAAATTTTTAAAACATATTTTGTATCACGAAAAACTTTTATTATGTATTTCATCATCATTTATAACTAAAAATCACCAATAAAATGTTTAGGATTGCAAGAAATTCCATTACTATAAAAAAAATTATTTTCAATTAAATTTTTATTTATCATTAATTATCTTTCATTTCTTTTCAAAGTTTTAGCACGCAAAAAAATTTTCCGCGCGAGAAAACGTTAAAAACTCCGTTTCTAACGCTACGGGAACTGTCGATTTCGATGGTACCCTTTCAGCTTAAAATTATCGAAGAGAAAGGTAGGAAAAGACTGCGCATGCGCGTAGGGCGTATTCGGTACTGCAAGGGTCTGTAGTTCCCGTTTGATTTGTTACTTTCTCCTTTGCGCTTCTTCTTCGGGTAGTGAAAAAATAAGATAGGAAACTTCGTTTTCTGTGTTGGTTTTTCTTCGCGTTTCATTTGAATATCGTAATAATTTTATGTAAAATTGTGTTAGATTGTTGATAAATTTAAATATTAAATGCGAAATAAAATAAATTGATTAAATTTACAGAATGGAAAAAGTTGGAGGTGCTGCACTACCTCAGTCCCCTACACACGAGCCGGCCCTGGTTGTGGTTTTTCTTTCTCAAGAATGTTTTGTCTGGAACAAATAAAATGTTCGTGTATGATATAACATGGGTTTCAATAAAACTACTTGATCAATATTTAATGTGATATTGACGTTAAATGCCGCTTATCTTTTATGGTCCAGCCCAATCATGCCAAATTCAAGGTCTACAACACAATAACAAAAATTAGAACGCTTTGTACCTTAAGCTTAATTTTTAAACTTTTAATTATGTATAATTGATCAAATTTAAGTGAAATTGTATCACATCAAAAATGTGCGGCATGATGTTAAGCATATCAGGAAATAGTTTACTTTATTTTTCGGAATTTTCGCGTTAAATATATAACTGATACTTAAGCAAATTAAGATAATCAAGGCCGAGTACAATTTGAATTTGAAGGCAAAATCCAGTGAAGCTAAAATTTCTGAATTTTACGAATATATTGCCGCTTAACAAGCAACACCACCTATCTCAATTTTTTGAAATTTTAAAGAGGATGAAAATACTCTATTTTTCACAACTAATAAGGAAATTTCTGATTTTTTTAACATCTAATTATAAGCATAAGGCCGCATGCTCTTACCAGATGTGAAAAAAATTCAAAAATATTTGTCATTGGTTGCGAAAAATTGAGTATTTTCTTCCTCTTTGTTGAAACATGTTTGAAAGTATGTCATATAATTCGAACATGAAATAGTTTACATGTTTGGGCGTATTCATCGATGCGATCTGTTATTTACACTTACTCTGAAATTGGATGCTGTTTAGATGACATGCGCGGTTATGTTAGTCATGTGACTGTGACGTCACATGAAATGACTCCATTGATTTAGAAACAGGCAGCTTAAAGCCGGCCATTGACTTGAAGTATAGCCATGCCATTTGTCCCAGGCTCGGGTTTTTTTCACCCATTTTAATCGAAAAATACAGGCATGCCATTCACTTGCATTTAAAAGGACGTTAACTCTGACCGAAGGTAGGGGGAGCGATCTTTTTTCCGTCTCTACAGCTGCTTGTTAATCGCTCTTCGATTTTCCCCATTCAGCAGATTTTAATTTATGCTACCCTCAAAGCGAGGCTTCATTCTACGCAAGGCATTGTTCTTTTCGCTAGCCTCTTTCAGGGTCCCTCTGAAGCGAGACTTTAAGCTCCAGCGTTTACACTCTGATTGCAGTCCAGACGGAATTCCAACCACCAAAAGCCATTTGGCTGATTTCCATAGATTTTTATGGTTTTTTCCTTCTCGCGTTCCATAATATCCAATTTATCTGTAAAGTGCACTCTAAATTCAATTGAGCGTTTTCTGGACTCCAAAAGGGAGCGAATGAAAAAACTCACCTTTTCGATCTTTTAGTACAAAAAACCGCTCCTTAAAACACTTTTATCGCCGAAAACCAGTTCCGATTCCTAGTCGCCAAGAAACTAATAACGGAATTGAAATGCATCGTCTTTTTGGGAACGTTTTATAATTACTGTTTCAGACACAAGGGGTGTCCAAAAAATCATTGGTTAATACCATCACGTGACCTTTCCTTATCTCTGTTTTTACACAGACCCGATAAGACTGGGTGACATTTTTTTTTTATTTTAGCCAGCGTCCTTCATATCAGTGGAAGCATTTTGGAGCGAAAAATGAATCGAAGTAATGATTTATTAGACTTTTTAATTAACAGTAACATCGATCCGGAAGGTGGACAGAAGCTTTATGATGGTGAGTTACATTTTCAAATTCTAAAATTGCCCTTTAACGTATTTCATAGTCAGGAATCTGTTCAGATATTTTTCATATGACACCGCTTCACGCGAAATCCTTTTGTATCGACTGTGTGCAAAGATTATTAGTAGCTTAACTTCACAATACTCTTTGTGAATTCGTCATTATTTAAATATTTTTCTACTGGAAATTAATAATGAGTCTGATTTTCTACTATGGCAATAACCTCACGTTACGCGAATTTTTTTGCATCGATCGTGTTTAAAAATTGTAGTAATTAAACAGATAGTAAAATAAGTCAATACTGTTTACTAATTTATCATTATTTTAATATTTTGGACATTGTTTAATAATTATAAAGTATCTGCAGTTTTCCTAAATATTTTTTTGATTTATGTGTTTATTTTACTTGGATAAAATGTGTACTCATCAGAATTAATTTCCATTAATAAATTTTTGAACACCTTGGGGAGAAAAAAAATTGCAAATTTTTATTTGCCTGTCCACAAAGTTCTTGAGTTTTGGGAGGCTATTTTAATGGAAGTTTAGTTAATAAATTATATCTATTACATGTAATATAATTAACATTATATTTATGCACATTCTGCAAAAACTTTGTTAAATGACCTAATTCCATTCTGAACATATGATCCTTGACATATAACATATCCCTGACATATGTTATACTTGAATGCAAATTTGAAAATTCCCGAGACATTAAAAATAATAAGAGATATCTTCATCCTGAATACATTGTTTTATGACACTTTATTTTTAGAAAATTATTAATCATTAAAGATTATCCATTAGAAAGTTAAGGAAGAAATTTAAAAAAATGAAAATTAATTTCATCCACTGTCATATTAATCACACTTATTTTTATTTTAAATTTAAGGTGTATTTAAATTTGGTTTTAGCTGTGAATGCATGTTTGTTGTTGTTGATGAACCCCGAAGATCAGTAGAGCTATATCAGGTCCATGAGCTTGTGCACCCTAAAGAAATCCAAAATCAATGGAGGATTAGAAACAAGATCTTGTTTGGAAAGCCCCAGGTATGCAAGAATATGATCAGGTGTGGCCTGTTCTACAGTACATTTTGGGCAGATCTCAAAACACTTAGAATTATTAGAGAAAGTCAAACTTCTGATATGCCCACTAAGGAAGCGAGTAAGAGTTGTTTGGTCGCATCTGCTGCAGTCAATTGATAGACAGCCACCTGGTCGAGAACCCTGATACCAGTGATGCAAAGGTATGCATGTTTTAAATGTGTTAATGTTTAAGTTGATTGTAGCATTAATAGATAAAAGAATTTTAAAGTAAAAACTTGTGTCCTCCAATTTAAAAAAATTAAACTGATAGTGGTATGAAATGTATAGTGTTTATTAATTTTTCATTATTTTAATATTTTGGACATTGTTTAATAATTATAAAGTATCTACAGTTTCCATAAATATTTTTTTGATTTATGCGTTTATTTTATTTGGGATAAAATGTGTACTCACCAGAATAACTTCCATTAATAAGTGTTTGAAGCGCAACTTTGGGAGAAAAAAGATTGCAAAATTTAATTTGCCTGTCCACAAAATGCTTGTGTTTTGTCCGACTAATCTAATGAAAGTTTAGTTATCTAAATTATATCTAATACATACAATATAATTAACATTATATCTATGCACATTCTGCAAAAACTTTGTTAAATGACCTAATTCCCTTTTGAACATATCCTTGACATATATTATACTTGAATACAAATTTTAAAATTCCTGAGACATTAAAAATAATAAGAGATATCTTCATCCTGAATCCTACATTGTTTTATGCCACTTTATTTTTTAGAAAATTATTTATCATTGTAGATTATCCATTAAAAAGTTCAGGAAGAAATAATGAAAATTATCTTTATCCAATGTATTAATCACACTTATTTTTATTTATTTCAATTATATTTTTCATATATACATTTTTAGAATGTTAGTGCGAATTTCTTAAACAACCTGGATTTCTTCTTATAGATTTACTTTCCATTGAGATTATTAAAATTCTATGTTTTAAAAAGTTTTGTCTCCTATTGATGTACCAATTACCTAACTGATCAGGTCATTTAAAAGCATAAAACTAGTTGTTATTATTATTAATTGTGCATTGGGATGAGTGTTTTTAGTTTTAATTTTTCCATTATTAGAATATTCGGGATGGGGGGAATAGATTATTTGGGTACAATTAGCTTTTTCCATTTCTCTCGCATCTTCATACTTCCCTATAAGAATATACTCTAGATGTTGAACTCAGTGCTGTAGGGTAAATATCTTTTTATATTTTAAGAAATTTGAATTTTTTTTATTATTGATTTTAGGCTGTGCTATTTAATCATCGACACTGATATCTATAAAATGCATGGATATATTTGCTTCAAATGCCAAAAAGTTGTTGCAGATAGATTCTCTGAAGAAGTAGATGGTAAGACTGAATAAATAAAATTGATTTTTTTCATTGCAGATTAGTAATGAATTTGCTTTAAAAAGTTATATAATGCATAACTTCTTTATTAAATATCATGGTTTTTTCATAGAAATATAACTGTGTTTGTGTGAACTAATTAAAAATTATCATATGTTTAGGAAAATCCATCTATTTAATATAGCTGCCAATGCTTTGCAACTTATAGTAAAAAAATTACACAATTTTTTATGAATATTTTTATTTCTCTCCTTTATAAAGAGTTAACTTTTGCTTTAGTTTAAAATTTTGCATGCCATTGCTTGGTTACTAACCAAAGATTCTTACTATAACTTTTATATAACAGGTATTTTTAATTACATTTAGAAGGTTACTAATACTTCATAGCTTAATTGCTATGCCTTTGCTTTTGTCTAAGGTTAACTGAGGTCCTATGATATACTTCAAAACAAAAAGTTAAATATTGTATAAAAATGTGCAAATATGTATGCGAAACAAATGGATGTGTGCCTCTCTTAAAAATGATAACCAATCATAATAGAATGTTGTGGAGAGTATGTGTCAAGACCTAATTCCATAATTTGTTCAAAAGGTTCATTAAAACCCCTTTTTTACTGTTCTGTATGTAAGAATAATTAAACCACTAGTTTGTAAAAGACATTTACAGAAAATTTTTAACGTTAAATGTTTATATGGAAACCAGTGGCGAATACAGGATTTGGGTCGGAGGGGCTGAGGTATAAAAAGTTTTGTATCGTCGTGACAAATGTCAAATCTTATGGCTTATGTAAACCAAAACACTAACTTTACAGACTTTACTCACCTAACAATAAGAATCTTAAAGAACACTACAATACTTTCGATAATTTAACAAAAAACACAATGAAATACACTAGCAAAAACATGCTTTGACCATGTCAACGCTGCAAATATGAGTGGAATGACTACAAAAGTGAGAATACTTTCGAGCCTGTCAAAAACCAGTAAAAAATGTTTTCACTTTTTTTAAAGAGAGATTAAGAAAAGACAGCTGTAGTGATTTTAGATAAAATAAGGAATTCTGGTCTAGCTCTAAGGGGGGCTGCAGCCCGATAGCCACCCCCTGGATTCGCCACTAATTAATAAAGAAACTAATTATTAAAGAAAAAAAATCTGTTTGAGCTATGTCCTTCACTATGTTGCAGAAATTTTTCTTTAATTAAATAATTTATTTTGCAGGTTTCAGGAGATTAAAGGCTTCATTAGGTAATCAAGGAAAATTAAAACCATTTTTATTAAATTATTTATTTAGAAGGTTATTTGTGAAAAATATTTGAAATATTTCAGTTCAGAATTCCATTTATTATATATTGCATTTAAACAAAAATAAATGTATAAAAAGCAGTGAGATTTAGTCTTTTATTTGTAATATATGTTTACTAGTATTTGTTTACTAGTCAGGAATGGTTGTATATGAAAACTTATAAGTTTAGAAATAGAAAAATGTTATATTTAATTGTAAGTGAGAATTTTATGTGTAATATTTTTATATGAATTTTACCAAAATATAACTGTAGGTATACAGAAGCATCAGTTTTATTTGTAAATAATTGAAGATTTTGCTTTTGAAAAGAGTCTAAGATGCACATTTGCCATGTATGCAAATATTAGAAAAAGAAATAATGAGCTTTTATTATTGAAAAATTTGTTTTTGCATGAGTATAGCAGAAAGAAATTTACGCAGGAAATGGCTATCTTTTATAATTTATTTGATTACCAAATGAGATTTTTTTGGGGTGGGGAGGGGACTTTTATGTTTTTATTTGAGATTTTAGGAGTCAGTTTTTTATGTGTGCAATGCACTTAAATAAATTTAACAAAAATAACTAGCTATTGGGCAAGAAATAATGAGCTATGTTTGATTGTTAGTGAGAGTTTAGTGTGTAATATTTTTGTTTGGATTTTATCAAAATACAACCACACTCACACACAGCAATTGGTAAAAAATTGTAAGTTTTTCATTTTTTAAAGGTAATTTTATAATGATTTGTGCAATTGAGTATAAATGTAGTAGTTAAAAATTCAGACGCTTTGTCTATTTTATGTATAAAATTTGCAGATAAATATGTGTGTAATATTTTTATGAATGTGAAAATTTTTGCTTGGCGTGTGTAATCAAGAGAGTTTTAAGTAACATCTTTTTTACTTATTTATGTTTTACCTGTATTTAAAACTGTCTTTACACCAATAACATTTATACAATCTAGTTGGTTACACTTTGCTTTCATGTAAATATAGTATATTAATTTTAAATTTAAGTGTAACACATTTATATTCTTTCTTTTTAAATTTTAAGTTTTTAACCCATGTGCAGTTCTGATTATCTTTATTGGATACTTATTACAATAAGTTTTTATTCTGTAATTTATCATCAATTCTATTCTTTTTCATTAAGCATTTTCCAGATTTTTCATCTTGGTTGTTATTGTAGGAAGTGTAATACTTGGTTGTACTACAGTGAATTTATGTAAAAATGTATTTTTATGTTGTAATACTTACTTAATAAAAGTATAAAATAAAAGTATAAAATATTTTTACTTTAATAAAAGTATAAAAATGCTGTGCTGATTTTTTTCAAAATTCTGAATACTTTGTGGTGTATTAAGGACATTTTCTCTTTCAGTTATTTTTTTTTATTTTTTCCCATCAAGATATTACATTTTTTTAAAGCTGACTCAGTCTGTCAAGACTTTACTAGTCGGTGCAAACTCAAAACCTTTATAATTCATAAAAGAATATGTAAGATTCATGCAAATAACTGGTGTTTTGTGTCCTTGAGATGTTATTAAATGATAAATGGGTTCTTGATATTTCAGGCTTAAAATCCTGAAAACATGCAAACTTTCAAAACACACTACGATGCATGGGTAATAATTCGTTTAAACTTTTAAAAACCTTTCATAAGGCAGTAAGATTGCTGTCTAAATGAATGTTTACAAATATTTAAAACATTAAATTATCAAAAAAATATTTATTGTACATACAGTTATAAGCCTTGTGTTTGGTACATATATTTTTAAGTTTAACAACTGTACTAGTAAACAGTACCGTTCTTTTGGTGAATTTTATTAAAAAATTATTTAGTATAAACCGTGTTATATAGTTTACAACTGTTTCCCTTATAGAAATATGTCGTACTGTGCAGAATAATGCTGGTATTAAAAGAAGCATCCCTCCCCAATTGTTTCTTACTATTTTTTAAAATATCAAAAGTGATGAAACTACGGTAAAAGACTGTTTATGTTTAGTAAAAAGCTTTACAAGGATAAAATAATAAGCAGCATTTTACTCCCTCAAGGGGTATATTTATTCATAATGCTCTTTATAAGGTACAAAATCACTGGTCTCAATATTGCTTTAAAAAAATGTTTTCTTTCAAACGTTCAGAAAAGGTTACTAATTAATTAATATTAAAAGCATTTCCAAACAAAGAGCGTTTTTTTAAACGCTCTGAATAAGTTTACAAACTTATAAAAAAGGAGCGAAATCAATAAAAAAAACATTTCCAGAAAAAGAGCGTATTTTTTTTAAACGCTCTGAATAAAGTTATAAATTAATCAAAAAGGATCGAAATCAGTAATGAAACAGTTTCCAAAAAAAGAGCGTTTTTTCTTAAACGCTCCCTTTAACATTAAAAATTAATCAACAAGGAGCGAAATCATTGCTTAAAATATTGCTCAAAAAGGAGCATTTCTTTTAACACACTTCTTTTATTATTAAAAACTAATGAAAAAGGAGGGAAATCGTTCAATACAAAAAGGAGCGAAATTTGCTCCGAATATTACCGCGGAAGGATTGTAAAACGCTCCGAAAGGACGATGCACTTTCAAGTACGGAAAGGAGCGAAAATTCGCTCCATCGGATCGAATTTCGCTCGTTTGGTTTAAGCGTATGAATGACCGGCTTAAGACACACATCGCTTTAGGGATCATATTTCTATATTTTTGGAACAATGTTCCATTTTGACGCTGACGTGTTTATATTAGAGACGGACAGCGTCTTTTTGAATAAAGATCAGAATGGCAACGAGACGGCATCTCACATTCTAGATTTTCCCTCCAATCTAAAATTAGGACTTCTGGATCGAGACGATAGATTTAACTTGTAGTATATCTAAAGTGACCATCTATTTTTTCCCTCAAAACGGGACATTTTTTTTAGATAATATGTGAATTCGAGAAAACATATATTTCTTCAGATTTTTATTTATTAATGAAAATAACAGGAATAAACACGTGAAAATAAATAGTTCATGTGATCTTGATTTTTAAGAACGCATTTTTACTTCGGTATATTTGGTGTTAATGCAAAAAAAGAATGAAATTCCTAGCAGGCTTTCTTTAAATTTACTTTGTTAATTAACGTTGCTTTATAAACTGCGACTTGATGCTGTGTTTTCTAACTCGTCCACAATTTATTCACGAGAAAAAAGACCCTTTCTACGGGTGCATTAGTGTCGGGCAGACATAGAATATATTCAATAATTATACGAAAGTTCGTATGATTTAAAGTTCGTATGATCGTTATTGGAGTGAAGGTGTTTGAACAGTTCCACCCAACAACTTTCGGTTTAAATATTCCCAGTGTTTCATTCTGTCACTTCATACGGTGTAATGAAGTTAGAACTAAGTGCGAGATAGGAGGCTTCTGACCAACTTACATATGTGTAACACGTATAGCGCACGCTCCGTCATCGCCTGACTCTAGATACTATTGTAGGATTTTTTTATTTTTGGCGCCTTCTTGTTTGAAACTATTTTCGTGGGTTGCTCTCTTTCTGAAAGACAACAGGACAGGCTACCAAAAACGGGACGTATGGTCACATTATTCCCTCTCGCTCTTCTTTCCTATTAACGATAAAGTGTCAATAATTTTTGAGTAGAAATTAAAATTGGATGCAGTAAAAATTTAAAACTTCCATGAAAAGCAAATAAGAATTGGTATGAATAAAAGATTTTGTATTTTTTAAAAGTCCTTCGTTTACCCTTGGAGTGAAGGTGTTTGAACAGTTCCACCCAACAACTTTCGGTTTAAATATTCCCAGTATTTCATGCTGTCACTTCATGCGGTGTAATGAAGTGAGAATAAGTGCGAGATAGAAGGATTCTGACCAACTTGCATATGAGTGACATGTATAGCGCATGCTCCGTCGTCACCGCGCTACTAGACATTACCATCGGATTTTTTTTTCTTTTGGCAACTTCTTCCTTGAAGTTGTTATCAGGACCAGCCTTTGGAGATGCGAGGCCCGATTGAAAAAAATATATATTAACATTTTTTTAAAGCTTTAGTTCTAGTTGTTGACAATCTAAGGATTTATAACTAAGAAAAAAACGTGTGAAGTGTTCTCCCCTCGATTTTCTCGTTTACTAATACAATATGGTGCAGTTTGCGTTTCGTGGTATCGTGAAAGAAACTGAGTATGCATCTTGAATGTGTTCCTTTCTTTGAATTGAAACCTAAATTTGATTCAGATCTGCAATTCTGATGATGAAGCAATATTCTAAATTTAATCCTTTTAGCTCTTTGCTTTTTTGTGCTATTTTGTCCACATGGGCAAGGATGCTCAGACTTTTGAAGCACAGGATTTCGTCTAAATTTGTAGGAAACCTAAAATTTTGGTGTTCTGTCGACATACCAAATTTCATCCGTTTAGCTAGTAGCGTTTTTCTGTTATTGTGTTTACAGATAGACCGACAGGACAGACGTTATTCCAGAAAATGGTCTTTTGAGACTCGGAGAGGTTTAACAAGTAAAGATTGGTATAAAATGTCGAGTTGGAATTTCATGACGATTACAATGCTTTGTACCCATGAGAGAGTAAAATCAATAAATAAATAACTCTTTTAAATTCTGATAACCAATTCTGCACCCTCTGGTAGTGGCATCCAGGGCATTTACACTGCCTAGTCCACCCTAGTTACGCCACTGAACTGAACGGAGAATAGATAGTATCCTGGCGCGGGGCCCTATTGTGAGCGATCGGTCCAATCGGCTAAAGGTCGGTACTGGTTGTTATCTTTTTGAAAACGGGACATTTAGGCGTCCCGAAGCTTTGGGACAACGGGACAAGCTACCAAAAAACGGGACGTATGGTCACGTTAAGCATGTCCATATACGCGGTAGATCTTCGATGAAATCGGGTACAGAATCTGCGATGATCCCACTTGAATGCTGAAACTCTGTAACAAGACAGCGGCGACCCCAATCACTGTATGACTTTACTTTCACACACCTACACTCCCATTTCTAGAGTAGAGTGGGCAATTTTTATTTATTTTTTACGTATACATACATATAAATGACGAAATGGAAGAATGAAATTGAAAACGTAAGGAGAGTTGCATGGCATAACATAATGCAAACATAAAGAAACATAATATAAATGACGCAAAAGACATACAATTTACAAACATGAAAACTAAGGAATTCCCTAGATGAAATGCCCACAAATTAAAAAGCCTTTTAAGTGCAAGTTCATAACTAGTCTTTGTGTGGTCAGAATGTTTGGTGTAAGTAAGAGGTCTGGTCATTACTTTTGACAGGTAAGTTCATTGAGGTTATTGCTGGTAGATTGACTGGGATATTGTAATTTAGTTTCTGAAAAGATGCTCATTCTCCGGAATGAAATCCATGTACTATTGCAATTATTTTCTTGTGTGCCTATTTGAGTTCAGGTTTTGCAGATATTTTCGTCTATTGTTATCTGATGGGTTTAAGAAGTGGCATGAGCAAGTCGTTTAGTAGTGTAGAGGAAAGGTTGGTTGTGTTGGTTTTTTTTGGCGCAAGAGCCATGGAATTGACCATACTGCGCCAGAGAAAATGTAAAATCATGTCGAGATAAAAGAATAAGGTTGCATATGTATCAAAACCGATGAAAAAGTTTTCAGTTAAAACTAAACTATGTTTAAATAAGAGAGTAAGGACCGATTGCTTTCAAAAATGCAAAAAGATGAGCATGAGGAGTTTCGCCAAGTCATTTGGGTAATGAAATAGTAGTAGAATTAAAAAAACCGTAAACGTTGCGAGTTAAAATTTGAGCATTCTGATAAGATGTGATGAACAGACACAATACAGTTGCACTCTGAACATATTGCCGATGGTTTTCCGAGCAGTTAGTGACGATGAGTAAATCTTGTGTGCCCTACACGTTGCCGAGTTAAAACAGTATCAGCTTTTCTATTCTTTAAAGAAGGACAAGACTCCACAGTTGTAGAGGAAAGGCAAAGCTTCCGTAACCACAGTCGTTGTTGTCTGTCAATCCGATCTTATGGAAATATCGGGTACATGAGGTCTCATGATAAACAAAATCTCATTCCTGCTCCAGTCTCTGCATCTAGATAAGACTTTGGAAACGAATTCGAAGGTGTGGCATCCGGTTGCCTCTTCTTGCAATTCCTTCTGCCATGCTTCGGGGAATTAAAGAAAAGAAACATTGCAAGAACTGAAAATCATATGAATGATTTAATTATAAAAAGAATTTCATATCCGGAATCTTACATTATGGCTAGTTATGTTAATAATAAGATGCTATAATTTTACCTCCATTAATTTAGCATGCAAATCAATTAAATGTGAAACTTGACGAAATTGTACAAAAAATGGAGCATGGAAAGATTTTTTTAAATTTAAATGTTATATAGTTTAATAGTGCCATTTTAATTCTTCTTCCGGCAATAACAAATGTTAGATTGAATTTGTTTATTTTTTTCAGATGAAAATACATAATTAGGCCGCATTGCTAGTGTTATAAATAGAAGATTACCATTAAGTATTGATTTCTTATACTACATGCGGATCATTCAATTATGTTATTCCTCTTCTCTATCTCTCAATATATTAGCTAGAATGTTGTAGAAGGAAGTTTCTCCATATACTTAAATGCAGATATTGTTTAGCAATGGATTCGGAAACCCTCCGCATGTTTGTGCATGCGTCTGGCGGAATTATTTTCATCAAAATAGGGGTAAAGGGAAGAATGTAAGGGTGATGTTTACATTTTACTGAGCGTGATCTAACAAAGAACTCCGGAAAGTGCTCTCATATGATCATACGATTCATTGCCTGACACCCCTTTCCGGTGTAAAATCGTCCAAAAGTGGTAGTCTCGGAATCCGTTGCTGAACAATATCCACATGTCTTGAACGTTACAATTCTTTTTTAATAGAATATTAAGTTTTCACAGTTTATTGTTTCTTCCAACATAAAAATTCGTATTCTTCACGATCGAAACCTCAAGAGGGCAGTGACGTTGCTATATTAATAGTTTCTCGTGTTTTTAATTCAATATTTTCAACAGTTATAGATTTGCATCACTTTATTTTTTTTCCTGTGCAAGATGCGAGTAAATGAATTCGCTCCGAACTGATTAACGAATTTGCATCAATCAAAATCAGCCTTAAAATATAGTAATGACGCGGTCGTAAACTATAATTGATAGTTATATTTGGTAAACGGCTGCTATATTCTATTTTACTACCAATCCGAAATTTGATTTGCCAGTCATCCCTAGGTTAATCACGTCATAGGATGGGCGATATCTTAATCCATTGATATTATTCCTTAAATATAACTCGTGGCTACTTCATCAAAGTCTTGTGCTATTTCATCGGCATCTTTTCTAAATGTACTCGAATATCTAATCTGATCGATATGTTTCTGCATTTTACGACCTTTTTCTGTTTGCACAACATAATTTATTGCCCTTATGACTTTAATGACCGTCCTTCGTTATTATTTATCGCCAAAGGCATAATTGATCGTGAAAAGCCCTTGTCGTTCTTTCAAGTTGAAAAAGGAAGCGATATGCTTTTTATCCACTTCTTTTCCTTACTAATTTGAATACACCTAATCTTCAATACGTTTGGCCTTTGAAATACACACGATTTCGGTTTAACAAGGTTTAAAATCGAACGAACTACTGCATTAAACAGTTAGAAAAGCTATAGTTTCAAGGACAACAATAAAAGATTTTCGAAAAAATCAATGTATTCCGTGCATACGATCTTATTGGAAAATGGATTTCGTGTTCAATTTCATGCAATTAATACACCTATTGTTTAGCAACGGATTCGGAAACTCTCCGCGCTTATACGCATGCGCCGGGCGGAGTTATTTTCATCAAAATAGGGGGAAAGTGAAGAATGGAAGGGTGATGTTTACATTTTACTGAGAGTGATCTAACAAAGAATTCCGGAAATGCGCTCATATGAATCATTGCCTGACACCCCTTTCCGGTGTAAAATCGCCCAAAAGTGGTAGTCTCGGAATCCGTTGCTGAACAGTAATCCTCATTTCACGTGGCCTTTGAATTTGGTGCAATTAACTCTTTGGGGCATGGTGGGTTATTTCCTGAACCACATGCATGTTTTAAGCATTCTTGCTGAATAGCGCCTATTAAAAAAACTCACAGATTAATTTTTAGGAATTGAAACAAACTAATAATATTTTTCAGCTTCCTGAAGCGCTAACTGAATCCTTACACTCGCACGTGTATAATTATGCATCTTATTATCTTTCGTGCCCCAAAGAGTTAATACACCTAATCCTCAATTCACGTGGCTTTTGAAATATGCGATTTCGGTTTAACACGGCTTAAAAAATTCGAAAGAACTACCGCATTAAAAATTTAGAAAAGCTAGAGTTTCAAGGTCAACAATAAAAGGTTTCGAAAATTTAATTCATTCCGTGCATGCGATCAAAATGGAAAATAGATTTCGTGTTAAATTTGATGCAACTCGTTCTGTATTTAAAACGGTTCATTTTAGAGTCTTAATTTAATTTAACACCGCTCTTTATGCACTAAGTTAAAAACATGTTTAAAGAGCCTACAAGAAAACTCTCTTGAATTAGAAAGTAACAACTTGTTTTGTTGGCTTACTATATCAATTTTTATATAGTACAGTGTGCATCATAGGTTCGTTAAAATTTTAAAAATTCATTAAAAAGGAGAAAATGCTCTTAAACAATTGCGGTTTGCATGAATAGGCTCGGGGAGTAATTGGAATTTTTCATAACTTGGCATTACATCGATTTATTTAAGCAATAAGGGTTCAACATGACCTACACTACATGATACGGTACAAGTGAGGCGGGCCACAAAATCTGTGACAGCTAAGTGCAGCATGTCTGGGTGGATTCCACCTACGGCTTTGAGTTCTGTCAATGTGGTTGGGAGGAATGGTATACAGGGGACTTTAAATATCCCCACAGCAAAAAATCTACCGGAGTTATGCCTTGTGATAGTGGAGACCATTTGATCCTCCAGCCTCGACTTATCACTCGATTTTCACCAAAAAGCATCCAAAAGAAATGTCTTCATTGAATTTGGAATGAGGGGCAGGACACCATCTTGCATGAAGGTTACTGCAGATAGCTCATATCCTTCCTGCAAAGCGGACAGACAATGTTCGCACAAAAGAGTGAGATACAGTTCTTTTGTCACAATACAAGTTTTCCAGCTAGATACTTATCCTCGCTCTTCAAAGAAGAAAGCGCCGGCAGTGAAAGATACGGTGAACCACATTCGTGACATGGGGTCACGGCCTGGTCGTGTACTCACGTGGATTCAACGTCATCCTGAATCCAACGTCGTTCCTGCGTGTTGAAGACCCCCCATACAGTACAAAGTAGGCTTCATCAGTCCACAAGACGTTAAATAACCATTGTGGTTCTTGTTCAATTTTTGTCACAGCCCATGTGACAAATTATACTCTATCGGCAATATCTGGCGGTAATAACTAGTGCAGTAACTATAATTTGTACGGGTACAAATGCAAGATCCCGACAAGGATGCGTCGTCTTATTGATGATTTGGTAACCCTAATATCTTACCAACTTCGCGAGCACTGGTACTCCCTGTAGATGACTCGGCTGCCATATCCTCCGAAACGTTGTACGTCAAGGATGGCCTGTCACTTTTTATGGACGTTCCTCTAAGCGACCTATTCCTTCAAAGCAATGGACAAAATTTAATATTCCAGGGCATGAAATGACTCCTGTCCTCGTCTCGAGTCTTTTTTGTCTTGCGAAGTATTCGCAATGCAACAGTTCCTAATAAACCATTCATGTAAAAAAAAGCTTAATCAAGAACTCTTGATCCTCGTGTGAAAAATCCACGCACATCAAGGTACGTAAATAAAATCCTGATTTGCATAAAGCAGTTTAAATTTCTGTTCATCGCCCTCTATAGGTGACTTCTGGAACTTTTTTTTATGGAAAAAAACGCCGATTTCTTACTGGTCTCACTTCTGCAAAAAGCAATTATTTATAATTTTTTTTGAGAAATTTTTAAAGTTTTAACGAATTTATAACGTACTTTGTATATTTTATTTGCTTGTTTTTTATTCGTCATGTTCTGCTGATATAGTTTAAAATAATCAGTCTCAGCATTTAATTGTAATTCATTTAACAGAATTCGTAGAAGAATAAAAATTCTGAGTAAGTTCACCGCTCTAACTACAGATTAACACACTCAAACAGATGTACTTCAGCTGTTGACGTTATCGCATCACTCGGACCTTTAAAAATAACTAAGGAAGTCAATAAAGAAAAAGAAAGACTAGTGAAAACATCAACATTCTTCGAGTGATTTCAGCGAAATCAGTGTTTTAAACCATCCTCTAGTTCTTACGTAAGCAAGATTCCCCGCCTACCAACTGTAGCGCCCTCAAGTGGCCCAATGTAAAAACCTTTTAGTATGAATGTAATGCTCATCATGTAAACAGCTTCGACCATGTGCGGACAACATAACTCCCCTTCAGCGGAGAAATAAATAATACTTGAAACCAAAAAGAGGTCCGTCGTATATTTATACAATCCTCTTCACTGGTATCCATCAAACTTTAGAAGCTTACTTAAAAAACTGAACTAACTTCCCCTAAGACTACACGATTTCAGATTGCGAATTGGACAGCTGACAAATGTTTTCTGATACTTCTCTCTATCTCAAACAGTGACGATACCATGTCCGATGATCAAGATAACATGATTTTGTATGATACCATCGAATCAATAGAAGATATGATTTCACCTTAAAATCTATACAAAAACTTCTCTTAAAACTACCTTACTGGTACCTGATGTTTACCTCGGAGAAGTACAGGAACCTTTACACCAAAAACATAAAATCGTATACCTCGGGTGCTCCTCAGTCCTTACTTGAGAGTATTGATCCCATCAAAGTATAAAAAATGCTGGTCTTGTAAAATTGTTACATTTTCAATATTAAGTGATGCGCTTTGCACAAAATCCCACTGTTTCAGCCTTTGTTTCCAATTGTGTTAAATTTGGTGAATTCTAACTAATTTATTTGTGTTATTTCCCTCCCAAATCCCGTATTTTTGTCTTTAACCTTAGGCTTGGTGCAGCAAAGCCAAATCTGACTCTTGTGCCATTAATCCCTTGAACTGCAATTTAATTAAATTCCTAATTAGACGCCACAATTTATTTTGGACATTTATTGCTATTTCCGTCCATATAGAAACGGAAAGGAGACCAGAGAAACTTAAGCGTGTCCAAGAGATATTTTTGTCTTTTAAATAAATTGTTACTTTAACTCAGTATTTCATAACCTTTCGGTATTTGCGACCCATTTTTCTATCATAATTTTCATCGCACCCCCCTCATACGATAACAATGTATACAATAATAATATATTTTTGGTATTTTGACGCTAAAGCTACACTACGACCTTAATTACAAACCTTACAAATTACCAAGAATAAGTCAATTTATTGATATTTGGCAACATCAGAATTGCTCTCTCTTAAGCAGGCAATTCATCTGTACCCCATTCCATCCATTTGTCCTAACACTGTTTTTTTCTCACCCATTCAAGTCGAAAAATCAGGCACGTCCATTCATTTGAAGTTTCAAAGTGCGCTGGCAGTAGGAGAGAGCAATCTTCTTTCTCCATCCACAGCTGCTCTTCGATCTCCTATTCCTTCCCCCACTCCGCAGATTTCAGATTTGCTACCCTCTTAGCAGGGTCTCGATCTATTCAAATCGTTTGAAATGCCGTCTACCCTCACAGAAGGTCCCACCAAAGATTCCAGAAAAGAAAAGAGATTTTCTCAGCCGCTAAGCTATTTTTCATAGGTTTTCGACCTTGACGCTTGTTTTTTCCTTTCCGTGTTCCAAAATTTCCATTTTGGAAGAGATATGAATGTCCTGCTTTATCTTTTAGTCTCCATTGCTCTGTCTTACGCCCACAATTTCGGACAGTCTCGCGGTTTCGTGACAAGTCCGTCGCTAGGAGTCATTAATAATTATTAAACTTGCTTTTATTTTAGTATTCATAAGTTAATTATTAAATAAATTTTGCAGTACTGATACAATCCTATTTATAAGTATTATATCAGAGTACATGTGTATTCTATTTTTCATTATGTCAGAATGTATTTTGTTTTACTTTCCTTTCAGTAAAATAATCAATTTTTTTAATAACATTTTCTGTTCGATAGGTTCGCGCCCCCATTCAGTGTAATCACGCCTCCCTAGGGGAGCGCGCCCCACAGGTTGAGAATCGCTGCTTTAACTTATATACGTCCTTAAATATCAAAAATTCTATAATTCAGTGCACGAGTCTGACTCGTCATACAAGGGGTTAAACTCGATAAATTATAACACAAATTTATATAAATGCAAACTTGAAAATGAAAGAAAAATCAAAAGTTTGCAAACAGTTGGATCTGCAGATAAAAAACATAAAGCTGGGCATTCACTTGAAGGCTAGCTATGTCATTTGTTCAAATCCCGTTTTCCCCCCACCCATTTTAATCGAAAAATTACGCACATCATTCACGTAGTCTCCAAAGTGCGCTAATGTAGCTCTTCGATCCCCTATTCCTCCACCCTACTCGGCGAATTTCCGATTTTATAGCCTTGTTGCGAGGTCTCAAACTAGTCAGATCCTTTGATGTGTCGCTAACCTCGCATCGGGGTCTCAAACTGGAATCGGCGCATGAAGTCTTGGATTTACAGTTCGTTTGAATTCCATCGTTTCTAATCATTTGTTCCAAATTTCATAAGTTTTCGACCTTGGCGAATGCTTTTTCCTTTCCGTGTTCCAAAAATTCCGTTTTGGAAGACATGTGAATGGCCTGCTTAGAGCTGGGTATTCACCAGTAATCCAATGCATTCCATTTGGCTCCAAGACCGGTTTTTTTCACCGATTCAAGTCAATAGATTAGGCAGGTCATTCACGGAGGCTCCAAAATGCGCTACCGCATTTGATCATCAAATCTGTATATCAGTATTATTTTTTTTAAAATTTTTGTTTTGAGACATCTTATTTGAGAAGGTTCAAAGTCCCAGATTGACTCCCACTCACTTTCCTCTCCCCAACGTTTTCCACTCACACGCGGATCATTTATTGCCGTCTCGTAGAATCATATTTCATTTTTATGGCCTTCAATTCCAATGGATATCAAATTCGTTGAAATTCCAACAGCGCTGTCTATCTACATCAATTTTCATACGGAATTCCCACTTGTGATATCCTGACGTACGATTTCTTTTGATGCGAGGGATGGAGACAATAAGAAGACTAAAGACGTTTTAATGCCAGTTGTTTATTTACTTATTCTATGGGATAGGGACAATGAAGCGCACAAAAATGATGAATTGTATTTACATGATGAATAAAGCATATATTTTCCAACACACTCATCCCACAACCTGAACTGTTAATTCAAACACATTTCCGATCCTTCAGATCGGCATCTTTCTGGCAAACTCTAGCCAGCCACTCGTTAAGACCACTTGATCCACGCGAACAGAACTTCCCGTTCTTACATATGTCTACACTTGTTGACTGCCAAAACCAATCTCTTTCAACATGGCGTCTTCCTCTCTGAGGCGGAACATGGTTACCGGAATTTGGCGGTGTAGGATTGCCAAAACTTGGTTTTCTTTACACCATTGACAAAAGCTTTTGCCTTCCAGTGTTCGAAAAATCGTGGAGTGGAACAGCGGTGAATGTGCCGCTTAATATATGCGTACTTTTGATAATGGGAATGTGCACTTTTGAAGAATTTTAGCTCATTTCTTTTATTTAATTAAAAATTAAGTGTATTCCTCCCAGGTCTTTCACGTCTTTTCGTCAATTATTTCTAATAGAATTAGAATAATAGATAACTCGTGCATCAACCCAACATTTTAAATAAATCCGGTTTTAAAAAACGCACTTTTATTTGTCCGCTATAAAGATGACGTTTTTTCCTTTGGCTTTTAACTATTTTCTACTTTTTAGTATGAGTTTGTGTTGGAGTTTATTAAAAATATTAATATTAAAATTCAATATTATAAATATTAAAATTCATTGTTATAAATTTTAAAATTCATTATTATAAACATTAGGACAACGAAGAAAAGCGAGTATGAATTTTGGGCATCCCCTTTCGACCCTTTGGGTCCAAAATTTGATTTAGATCTATAGTGTTGGTGACAAGGCCACATTGCAAATTTCATTTACCTAAGTTACCGCATTCACATACACGTGGATATACAGATCGAAAGACAAACAACCTGCTGACGGATTTAGTTCAAAATTTCATACAGGCCTACAATTCTGATGATATAACTATATACTAAATTTCATATATCCATAGGGTTGCCATTCGTCCCGTATATGCGGGATTGCCACCGTGTTTCGCTACTCAATCCCGTATTACTATTCGTCCCGTTCTCGGGGGAAAATATTAAGAACGGACTGTTGCATATTTACAAGTAGGAAACAACGATATTGGCAATACTGGAGATTCAACTCAACCAGTTTGTATATCTAAAAGATTATTTAGAGAAAAATAATACCAATAAACTGAAAAGCAACTATGAAACTGAGTATGAAAGAGAAATGGTTGAAGTTTTTTGAAGATCCAAAGTATATTGATCAAAAGTCTTGTCTAATAAAGCTATGCGAATACGCATTTGCCATTCCATCCCACAATGCAAACGTGGAGAAAACATTTTCCCTAATGTCAACTCAATGGTCAGACGAAAGAAACAAGTTCTCAATGGAGTCAACTGAAGCAATTTTGATCTGAGATTGTAATTGTAAAATGACTTGCGCCCAATTTTATTATTATGTGAAAGAAGAAAATGATACAATTTAAAAAAAGTAAAATCAAATTTTAAAATATGACTAGGCTAAAAAGGATTAGCCTTGCATCATTTTTTTATTATTTTACATGTTCATTTTATTAGATTGCTTAAACTTTATCGACTTTTATCCGAGCAAAATAAACCATTACCTGTCCACTTTTTTCATGTTTCATTTATTTAGCTCTTAAACGTCCCGTATCAATACTTGGCAATTATAACAACCCTATATATCTGGCTCGTTGCGTTTTTACTTCCTCGTATACGAAGCGTACAAAGACAAAGTATTGTAATCGTCAAAAAATTTGAATTCGAGATTTTGACGAATCTCCACGTTTTAGAACTTCCTGAGTCCGAAAAACACCATTTTGGAATTACGTCTGTCTGTCTGTCTGTGAACACGATAACTCGAAAACTATTAGAGCTAGAGGGATGGAATTTTGTATGTGATCTTTACACATAATTTGTAGGTTACTATCAAATTTTGGACAAAATCCGTCTACGGGAGATCTGTTTGTCCGCGTTCATGTGAACACTATAACTCAAAAATTTCAATTGATAGGTAGATAAAATTAGGTACACAGTTTTATCATCAAAAATGTAGGTTCTTATAAAATTTTGGGCCATATCCGTCAAACGGTTGACTCTCTGTCGGTTTGTATAATCGCATACTTTTGAGCGCAATAACTTCTTAACAAAATTAC
The DNA here is from genome assembly GCA_013235015.1 of Araneus ventricosus. Taxonomy (NCBI): domain Eukaryota; kingdom Metazoa; phylum Arthropoda; class Arachnida; order Araneae; family Araneidae; genus Araneus; species Araneus ventricosus. Next base: position 58,000 of record BGPR01003044.1, on the reverse strand, counting down.
TTAGATAAATGAAATTTTTTATGCGGCCTTCTAACCTTAATTGTAGATTTGTGTCCAATTTTTGTGCCAATCGGTTAAAAAAGGCGTTCAAATTGGAAATTTGGTTTTTCTTATCTAACGTAATCCTATTGCGTAATCATGCCGCGCCGGCTTCTGATTCTACTTCTTCGCCTGACCTTCGGAAACTCGTGGTATGACGTTTCGCTTATTTTTTTTTCTCCATTGCGTTAGGGACGCTTCTTTTACAGCCTTTTCCCTTATTTTTTCTCTACATATGTTAGGGAGTACGCAAGAAAGTTTAGGGGAGACAACTCCCGCTGGTTTTCTGAGTGGATTTTACATTATTTCTACTCTAACAAAACGAAAGTAGTTGTTAAAAGTAAAGTTATAATGTAACAAAACCAAAATTAGTTTCAATTGATTCATCAGTTCTGTTCTTCATACTTTTTTATTTCTTAAGCACTCTACCAATGTGCATGATAGTTTCTACTAGAACTCTCGTTAGTAAATTTGTAACAATCAGATCTGAGATATTATTGGCAAGCTAAAAGTCTGCCTTAGACGGGTGCAAATCTAGGACTTAGTGCCTAGTAAATCGGCGATGTCGGTGCATGCGCTATACGGCTCGCGCATATGTAAGTCTGTCAGAAGCCTGCTAGCTCGCATACATTTCTAATTTTTTTACACCGCAAAAAGGAACAGAATGAAACACTGGGAATGTTTTAAGAAAAAATAATTAAGTGGAATTGTTCAAACCCTTTTCTCACCAATAATTTGAATCACACGAACTTTCGTACAATTATTGAATATATTCTAAGTTATATTCTATGTCTGCCTGGCTGTAATGCACCCGTAGAAAGGGCCGAAAAAGAACAGTTGCAAGTCGAAATTCTTGAAGCAATTCTAATTACCAAAGTAAATTTTAATTATCCTGCAAGAATTTCATTCATATTTGAAATCATCGCCAAAAATACTGAAGCAAACATTTGTTTAGAAAAATACATGTTTTCTTGGTTATACATACTATCACCTAAAAATTTGCAGATGTCCCGTTTTGAGTAAAAAAATAAATGGTCGCTTTAACTATGACAGAAAAAGAATGTCGCGACCGCTTGGCGCGTTTACAGCTGTTTGGCTTATTTTTGCTCCACTTGCGTTAGGGAGTATACGAGAAAGTTTAGGGGAGATCACTCCCACTGGTTTAGTTACCGTGTACGAAGAAAGAACGCCGCCCCATGCCCCATGCCTGATGCTATTACGGCAACCGTACCGGTTGAATGGACATGGGACGTGTTCGAAGACAGACAAACAATTCCAAAAGTGGCATTTTCGGACTGAGGGAGTTCTAAAAAGTGAAGATTCATCAAACTCTTGAGGACGAATTTTCGACGCTTACAGTACTTTCTCTCTGTGTACATCGTATACGAAAAAGTAAAAAGTGCAAACTCTTAGAACATTTTTGTTGAGACACAGACAAAGAAAAGATACACGAGACGGTGTTAAGGATTAATTGCATGCATTTCTAGTAATATTTATATGTGTCAGAATATGTATTTATGCTGTGCATACAGAACCATACTTAAAGCTCCATAAACAATCTTAAAAGAACGGCTGACATCAAATTTTATGTTACTTTAAACAAATAAATTATGGAAAATGCTATACTATGATCTTCCATTAACTCGTGGTTTTCGAAAATGGCTACGTTATTTGAAACATTGTTCCATTTCTAGGAATTTTACATATAAATCCTTTTAATTTCAAAATATGGTCGAGGTCTTTCATTAATTTATTTAATTATTCTCGTTGAGCGTTCAGTAGTTTCTAATAATGGAGTTACAAAACAGAAAATAGATAAATTCTCGAAAAACAGCCGACTCGTGTTTTCGTAATTTCCTTTATCAGAATAATCAAAACTCGATTTTCTCAAAACATATTTATTCAATATCATAACTTCCTATATCTGTTAATTGTTTATTATACTTTTGGTTCTGGACACTTTTGCTGGCCTATTCCACTATGTAAGTGGTTTCCGAAACTTTAGCTAGTTTTGTTCAACAATGCATTCATTGGAGAGTCTCAATAACCCCCTCCCGTTCCTATTTTTACTTTCTCGTATACGAAGTATACAAAGAGAAAGTATTGTAATCGTCAAAAAATTCGAACTCGAGATTTTGACGAATCTCCACGTTTTAGACCTCCCTGAGTCCGAAAAACACAATTTTGGAATTATGTCTGTGTGTGTGTCTGGCTGTGAACACGATAACTCGAAAACTATTAGAGCTACGGGGATGAAATTTGGTATGTGAACTTGACATCGTAATTTGTAGGTTTCTATCAAATTTTGGACAAAATACGTCCAGGGGAAGTCTATCTGTCTGTCTGTCCGCGGTCATGTGAATACTATAACTCAAAAACTTGAATAGCTAGATGGATAAAATTTGGTACACAGTTTTATCATCAGGAATGTAGATCCGTGTCAAATTTTGGGCCAAATCCGTCAAAGGGTTGACTGTTTGTCGGTCTGTATAGTCGCATATTTGTAAAAATTATATCTCCTAAACCCTTTGGCTTAGATAAATAAAAATTGTTATGACGTTTGCTAATATTAATTATAGATCTGTGCTCAAATTTCGTTTCAATCCGTTGGAAAAAAGGTGTTCAAATTGCACATTGCGACTCTGTTGGCGAGCGTTTCGTTTATTTTACTCAAGTTAGTATAGTTGGCTTTTGACCTTGGCGGTCTACGAAATTGTAGCTTCGAAAGCGCTTCGTTTCTTCCCATTTGGTTCTTTTTTCTCCCTTTTGGCGAATTCTGATCCTGCTCGGATTATTTTTTTTCCGTTTTGCCGTTTCAACGTGTGCTGTACAAAACTTGTTGCGTTCTGGGAATAAGCAGATTCGAAATTTTTATCCGAGCGAGTTTGCGGGGAACTGACTTAATTTCGCTTATTTTTTATCGCCACTGAGCTAGGGGTTTTAGCTTATTTTTTGTCCCTACATGTGTTAGGAGTATACGAGAAAGTTTAGGGGAGACCACTCTCGCTGGTTATTATTTTTACAAAAACTTCCTGTCCTGTATAATAGCAGTAATATTAATTCAAAATTAGCCAAGCTTGAGAGATCGTAAGTTCCAATAGGAAGACAGACAAATTGTCAAATTTTGTCTCCGACTTACTCCAGAAACATTTGAGGCGTTATATTGTCGCTTAACAAGCAACACCACTTATCTTAATTTTTCAGTTTTAAAGAGTAAGAAACAACTCAATTTTTCGCAACCAATAATAAATATTTCTGCATTATTTTTTAATATCTCGTACGAACATGCGTTCCTGTTTTTGTCCATGAAATCCTGATTTTTTTCGCATCTGGTAGGAACATGCATTCTCATGAAACTTTGAAAAATTGAGATGGTGATGTTTCTTGTTAAGCGACGATATTCGGCTCTTTTACTTCTTTTCACCTTCACTTATTCTATTCGCGCGTCATACTTGAAGGAACATGAAGAAAATAAGAACCATTTTTCTAAAAGATTCTACAGAAAAGATGAATCAAAATTAACACGTGCCTATGGAATTCTTTTCGCGTCAATAACTAGCTCGTAAACACATATCAATTCGTAATCAAAGGTTCTAGTTTACTGTACAATTTCCCGGGAAATCAGGAATCGCCAATGTTTTATTGTTGATGCAAAAAAAAATCATTCTGCTATATGCCCTTTTTTAACGATACGCTTATAAGCCAAGTAAGAGAAGCTGCTTCGAAGAGAGATATTTCAATTAATTCCAGTATTGGGAGTTCACTACGTTTCATGAAATACGACGTTGTTTGGATAGAAGCTTGACATATTGACTGAAAATGGACGTTAGTTCCTTTTCCGAATTCAGACTGTGAGTTTCTATTCTTCAAACTGTATGTTGACCTTTGAGCTGACGTCTGCAAATCAACGTAATTTTACCAATTCTTTTAGGTTTTTTTGTATTTCCTGGAGTGAGTTTGGCATTTTAGGACTTAATAAAGTTATGTCTCTTTACGATGAAGTATTCATATAATCGTAATTAAATGATAATAATAAAAAAAATCAAGGTTTTGAAGGACAATGCGAGTTTTAGTCTTTGTCTGATACAATAAACGCACAAACCAATGAATAAAAAAAGTAGCAACGTCCACAAAATGTTTTGACGACATCGACCAGTGTAACTACAGGAGTTGTTCACAGCTAATACATGGATCTTGACTGACAGTCAAGGCCTCTGTTTCTTAATCGTATAAGTAATTTCTGACGCATACTATTCATTCCGTAGAGAGATAAAATGCCAAAGAGGGGGAAAAGTTCCGGTTTCTAGAAATGGAGACGAAAAATATTTTTGTAGATTCTCTAACCGAATTAAATTTCTTTAAAAATACCATTAATGCTGTTGGCAAATTTCAGGTATATCAAAGAGAAAAAGGTTAAAAATAAGTCTTTTCTTTTTAAAATACTTTGCATTTCTGAGACATTCGATATTCAACGTCCCAAAATATTGTCTTAGGGGCCGTCCACAAATGATGTCACGCTTGGAGAGGGGGAGGGGTTAGTGAAATTGTGACAGTTTGTGACAAGGGGGAGGGAGGGGGTAACAAGAAGTGTGACATCACACATTTTGGTTAAAATAAAAACATTTAAAATCAGCGGATTAAATTTTGAAGTTACCATAATTTGAGGGTACTTTTTAAATCGGAGCTAAAACAACTTTCATGTGATTTTTTTTCACTTATATTCCTTTCTTTTCGAAAAAGGCATTCAGGGTAGGTTCTGAGAATATGGTAGCAGCAGAAATTCTTCACCATTAGAAGAAAACCTCCCCTGTCACACCCGTGAAATGTTCAACAAAAGATACGTCGCCCCACCTGGGTGAGTGGAAGAACTGGTAGTGGCACAAACAGGTTGATCTTAGTGAGGCGTTTTTTTTTTAATTAAATCTGTTTAAGAGTATTTTGTGCTAATAAAGTAAAGATAAGATTTATAGCAAAATATATCAAATTCCATTTCAAATTCCAAAATACTACTGTTTTCAATTGCTCTTTTATATTAATATTTTATTACTATTGTATATTAATTAGGTTTTTTGTTGTAAACCTTAATCTTATTTCATACAAAATAAGTACACATACAACATGATTATTGTTATGCTCACAAATGTCATTAAAACACATGGTTAAAGTTTAAAAATAAAATTTGAAATATGATCTATAATGTAGTGCTTTGTTTCTGAACTGCAAGTATATGTTTATGTAATATAGCGTGACATGTGACAAGGGGGAGGGGGATCAAAGATGTTGTAAAAAAGCGTGTCATCATTTATGGACGGCCCCTTACCCAACTATAATAAGTGGCGTAGTGACCCGGAGGCAAGGGGGTATAGATGCCCTGGACGCCAGTTTTAGGGGGCGCCTGGAAGTCAAAACATTACTGCGTTTCTGCCATTTTTAAAGCAAAATATGATGAGAGTGCCTAAAAATAATACAAGTCCCCTGTCTCTGTTTACGCTTGTTAAGCCACTGATGGATGTTTGGATGAAAAACGTATTATTTTCAGGCGCCACTTACCCTCGCTATGATGTTGGCCGTGTTGAAACCAGCGGGAATGGCCTCCCCTAAACTATCTTGTATACTTCTCGAAAATTTGTCATTTCCCCTCCCCCTGCGTGGATAAAAAAATTCGAACCTACTGTAATCCAGAATGCAACGGCCATCAGAAGGTTTTTCATTGTAGATTATAGTGATTGTAAAATATTTAGGTGAAGAATCATATTCAAAGAGATGCGTATGTATTAAAACTTAGCAAATATTTATTTTCTATCGCACTCTAGCAAACTCCGCTAATGCGAGGGCGTGCACGAGCGGAAGAAAACAGGAGAAAATGACCTCGTTCGCTATCGCTGAATAGCTTGCGCATGCGCGGAGATTACTTCCAGTACGCAAGTAAAAAAAATTGATTATGCAATTTCAACGCCTTTTTTTTAACCGATTGAAACGAAATTTGGGCACATATCTATAATTAATGTTAGCAACTGTCGTACCAATTTTTATTTATCTAAGCCAAAGGGTTTAGGAGATATAATTTTTACAAGTATGCGATTATACAGTCCGACAGACAGTCACCCTTTGACGGATTTGGTCCAAAATTTGATACGGACATACATTCATGATGATAAAACTGTGTAACAAATGTTATCCATCTAGCTATTCAAGTTTTTGAGTTATAGAGTTCACATGAACGCGGACAGACAGACAGACTTCCCGTAAACGGATTTTGTCCAAAATTTGATAGAAACCTACAAATTATGTGTAAAGAACACATACCAAATTTCATCCCCGTAGCTCTAATAGTTTCCGAGTTATCGTGTTCACAGACAGACAGACACACAGACATAATTCCAAAATTGTGTTTTTCGGACACAGGGAGGTCTAAAACGTGGAGATTCGTCAAAATCTCGAGTTCGAATTTTTTTGACGATTACAATACTTTCTCTTCGTATACTTCATATACGAGAAAGTAAAAATGTTAATGTGTTTATGTCACTCATAATGTCGAATACGATGATGGGGTGAAAAAAATACCATGGCCCGGGCGTCATTTACACAAGCTAAATCAATGATGATGGTGGGGGGGGGCGCAAAAATCCTATTATGATCCAGGCGCCACTTATTCTCACTACGCCACTGACTATAACGCTGTCAGAATTACTTTAATCATTTGTAAATGGCACAGGCTTAGGGGTTTTTTTTGTCTTTTTAGGTGTAGAAATTTTTCTCAAACTTAAGATACTTGGCTGAAAAAAACTGCATTACACACTAGACGGATTTATTAAGCCTAATTGATCTGACAAAACATGGGTGAAGTTAATTTTTTAACACTAGAATAATTTCAGTCACTAGTAATAAAAATTATCTTTTTCAACAGCGAGAATAAAAATAATTATATGCGAAGTTTAAATTAATTTTAAAAAGGTTATGAGTTACTCCTAACGAATTAAAAAGGAATGGTGTTCAGATAATTTGAATAAGTTCTACGACATAAAGCTGACGATGCAAATTCATTATTCCTTTCCATGCAAATTGTTACGCCAGCTGCACGTTCGACACATTGCAGCTGACATAATAATTTGCATTTCGCCCCATTTGGTGGCTCTTGCTTGTTGCTGATTAAAAGCTTTTGTTAGTTAACATGGTTCTAAAAGTTCTATAAATTTCATTCAAATAAATCGTTTTTTGCCCATTAATCAAAAGTATTAATAGCAGTAATCAGTACCTCTTATTTATTTATTTACCAGTAAAATTCGCATAGCATCCATAAGGAACTGTTAGGCGCTGGTGGTAAACATAGGAGTCAACATGTTAAACCTGGAGCGCTATTAAGTTATAAAAATTTCAACACTGGATTAATAGATTTCTGCAAAAATATCTGAACGAATGCTACAATAGGGCTGAATTGTCAACATTTCGGTCTGGTAGCAGTGTCTTAGCTTCGTAATCGAGAGTTCAATTCAGATTAAAGATATACAGATCTAGTGGATGTTACAACAAAAGGGCTGATGCCCTTGCCGAAAGCAGAGCTATTGATAAGGTTAGAATTTTGAATTCTGTATCTTGTCGCAGCTTCAGAACGCAACGATTATGAACCGAGGAAATAATATGTCATGCTTAACATTTGCAAGAAATTTGTGACATAGTATACAATAAATGAAAGGTATGTTAGCTTTTTTTGAATTTTACCAAGATGCAAATTTAATTAGCTTCAATGCAATAAGCATAATAATTCCATTATTAATATAAAAATAGAGCTATACCAATTTTCTTCTGGATATTTTTGTACAACTTTATGACGCAATAAATGATTTATTTAACTGACATCCAGGTTTGAAGTTAGACGGGATCGGATTTGAAGTTATCGGATGAGAGAATTGGTTTCCCAAGTAATCAACAAATAGATAATAAGGGAATCTAAAAACTGATTACCTGGGGAAAAATTGGAATATTGTTATAAATCTATTGTACAAGTGCAACACTTGTCCTAAGTATACAAAATCACTATTAGAAAGGAAATCAGCGGGAGTGGTCTCCCCTAAACTTTCTCGTATACTTCTCGAAAAAGGTGCTGTTTCCCCTCCCTCCGCGTGGATAAAAAAATTCGAACCTATTGTAACCCAGGATCCAATGACTATCAGAAAATATTTAGGTAAAGAATCAAATTCAAAGAGATACGTACCGATTTCTAGTCTTGCTGGCTCAAGGACAAAGTCACATAATCCTTCCACGTGCACAGATTGCTACCAGTACGCATGCGTATGGAAAATCGGATGAAAAAAAGCGCCAAGCAGGAGACAATAAATATCGTGCACAGAAGATTGCGTCCAGTACGCATGCGTGTGGAGATGGCAGATTCGTTGGAGATGCGATTATACAGACCAACAGACAGTCAACCTTTTGACGGATTTGGTCCAAAATTTTATACGGACCTACATTCATGACGTTAAAACTGTGTATGAAATTTTATCCCTCTAGCTTTTCAAGTTTTTGAGTTATTGCGTTCACATGACCGCGAACATACAGACAGACTTCCCGTTGACGTATTTTGTCCAAAATTTGATAGAAACCTACAAATTATGTTTAAAGACCACATACCAAATTTCATACCCGTAGCTCTAATAGTTTTCGAGTTATCGAGTTCACAGACAGACAGACACACAGACATAATTCCAAAATTGTGTTTTTCTGACTCAGGGAGGTCTAAAACGTGGAGATTCGTCAAAATCTCGAGTTCGGAATTTTTGACGATTACAATACTTTCTCTTTGTATACTTCATATAAGAGAAAGTAAAAAACTCCATTTTTATGCATTCGTAGGTTTGTTATTTGCTAAAAACGAGTTGCAGTCACATCAAAAAACATATTAAACTTTCAAAAATGAACATTTTTTTTTGTTTGTTTTTGGCACATGTTCGCAACACGTGCCTGATAGATGTGAAAACAACTCAAATTAAAAAACAGTTTCAATGCTAACAGGGAGGGAGATAGTTAAAATAAAAGATTAAAATTCCTGTATATGGCTTCCACTCCGTCTGAAATTACTCTGAAAAGCTCAAGTAAAGTCTATTCTTTTGGATTATCTTAGCTCCCCATTTTTTTGTATTTTCTTTTATATTAATCTTCATGAGGTTAAGCTAGAACTTTCTTTCTGAAACATAAATCATCTGTAGTAACGTCAAAACTGTTTTGATTTCTTTTCTTTTGAAGGGAACTTATATGTTCTCTCTGTCTCAAACACGAGGATTCCCGCGTGCCTGATAAGAACAGGACTGAAATCTGTGAGTTGTATACGACGCCTCTAACATAAATTTAGAGAGATCATACGATATAGACACGTGCCCAATATTATTTAGGAATCAGATAATTTCTGATAGAACTGAGATTGATTTTAACGAAACTTTTCAGACATGTGTGTTCCATTTTTAAAGTTTACAGAATTCAAATGTGTTTCTTTCTTTTTGTAATTTACTATTTTTATTTTCTAACCACCGGGAGTCGATTAAGGGTTTAGTTCTTACTTTTAGTTTTAAACGCCGCTAAACAAAATTGTGTAAAGCTATCTAAGTATTATAATTTTTTTAATGAAAATAGCACGTTAAATATTCTTTCTACTTTCGAATCATCAAGATCAGTGGCGAATCCAGGGGCGGGCTAACGGGCTACAGTCCCCCCAGAGCCAAACCCGAATTCTTGATATTATTTAAAATCATTAAATCTGTTTTTTCTTAATTTCCCTCTTTAAAAAAAGTAATAAAAACGTTTCAACATTACTTTCTGGCTTGGACAGGCTCGAAAATTTTCCTATTTATGTAGTCATTCCACTTGTACTTGTAGCTTTGACGCGGTCGAAGACATTTTTTGGCTAGTTATTTCATTGTAATTTTTATTAAATTATAGAAAGTATTGTATTTTTTTCTATGATTCTTATTGTCAGGTGAGTCAAGTCTGTAAAGTTAAAGAGTTTTGGTTTACTTTAGCCTTGAGGTTTGACATTCGTCACGACGATACAAAATTTTTTATGCCCCCCCCCCCCCGACCCGAATCCTAGATTCGCCACTGATCAAGATTATTGCGTATTGCAAAGACCTATTTCAATGTCCAAGTTGGTTGTACCATTCATGCATAATTTTCAGTATTAACTTCAGTATTTCAGTATTGACCAGGTTTTCCAAATATGAGTACTGTACACTTGGGAGGGTGAAGTGAGGACTATATGCTCAAAACCGTGATTTTTCAGAACGTCTAATCACTTTACCATTGAGATTAATGGCAAGACGAGAGTATACGTGTAATTTAATAATATGCAAAGGAGTTCTGATATGGAACTGGAGTTTTTCACTAGAATATTATATGCATAGTAAAAATCAGGAGGGAGAATTCTTCAGAGGATGATTTTTTATAAAATTAAATCGAATTAATCTTTTTTAATAACAACTACGAGTATTTACCTAAATGTAAGAATGGGATAAATCGAGACATTTTATTCAAAACTGGGAAAAATCCGGGAGACAGATTCTAAAATCGGGAATTTCCCATTAATCTGGTCACTGTGAATTCTCTATTCTACATATATAAAATAAATAACATGTGTATTAGTTTCGAAATGTTTATTTTCAAAATATGTTCCGTGATCAGAATCGGATCAGAGACATTTATGAAATTATTCTCAAACTTTGGATATGAATAATAAAAATCCTTATATTTCTAAAATTTTAAATTAGCATCTTTTTTAGAGATTTTCTTAATTACAACTTCTTTTTTTTCCAGCAATCTTCTTTGACTAATTGAAATGTTGCTTTTGTTTGCTGTTAAATAATTCTAGTACAGAGAGGAATTTCTTCGATAGGGGTTTACAACACTATAAGAATCAAAACATACAACCTAACAGAATTGGAATCGAAAACAATATTAAGAACTGTTATAATAGGTTTGGGAAACTGCATACTTAATAAGAAGAGTATATTGTATGAACAATTATTTCATTTAGGAGAAAAATCTTTCAATACAATAATGTAATATTACTATAAACACTGGTTTTAAAATAATGACGATTAAAAAAAACGAAATGATTATTTGCATGTACTATATCTACGTATAAAACGTTATTTGCATTTGCAATCAAATTCAGTTTTCCTTATGATTATATGGCATTTTCCCTTTCTCTCCCCTGATAGACTTTATTTTTGTGCTTGAGATTATGAAATTTAATGTTACTTTGAGAGATTTTTAAACATTCTAACCGAGACATGCGATGCTTTCGGTGTCTATTATCTGGTTTTGGGTGCTGATTTCCCATAAATTTATTTAATTTGCTGGAGACAGTGTATCTACTGAAGCGTTCGGTGATGAAATAACCCCTCTAATTTCTAATAAAAAATCAGATTTCCAATCCTGACGAGCTCCATAGCCTAATATATGTTTTATTGTTCATCACAGAATTTGAAACAAATCCTTGCAGTTATCGGAGATCCAAAATGAATAGTTTGAGTGAATGAAGTTCAAATCTGCTAATAACTCCATAGACAAAATGTAAATTTTCATTGAACAAATGTTGACTTTATTGCCATTAGTAACTTTCTTTATTAAACATGAAAATTAAGGCACAGCAAAATTGAAAGTAATACAAGACAGCTTTTTTTGTACTTTTAGCAATACAGTTAAAGTATTCTTTTAACACTTTTCCGCTAAATAAAATATTTAATTAAAAAGGAACTTAGGAGCATTTTCAGGTGATAGGCCATCAGGCATGTATTTTTAAAGGTAATTTGTTTTAATATAGTGCCCCTCAAAGGGCAAGGGTGATAATAAGAATACCCAAGTGGGCGATGATGGGAAAACTCAAGTGGGTGTTAGTGGACCTCAAACATGGCGGCATCCTCCTTCGGAATCGGATCGCAAATCAAAAAATAAACTATACCAAAATGTAGGCAATTATAATCACTATCACTCCCTCAAATGATTATGATTTGAACTTTACTGATTATGCTAAAAGTGATGAAACATGATAATTAATTCCCCTAACGAAAATCAGAAAAAATTTCCAGAAAAGAGAAAAACCAGCAGAGGTTCAAAGGGCTTCCTCAAACAACTACTGAAGGGGGAGTTCCGGTAGTGGTCCCTATATACCACTTAAAATCAAGAAGAAACCGCGGTGTGTGGTATTAGGAACGTAGGCGATATTTGAGCTGAAAATAGAAACTATTTCAATTGTGCTTTCACATTTCTACGCTAATTCATGTTTTTGTTTCCTAATGGCAACATTAATGGAACTTACTTCCCATATTCAGCTTCTGTGCACCGTCTGTGTGCTCCACGGAGCCAAATCCTGTTCACTTTATACACGTCGAATATGCAGCGCCTATTTAAATTTCGAATCGATTAAGCATCTTGTAAAACCAGCGGGAGTGTTCTCCCCTCAACTTTCTCGTATACTTCCCCAAAAAGGTGCCGTTTCCCCTTCCCCCGCGTGGCTAAAAAAATTCGAACCTATTGTTACCCAGAATCCAATGACTGTCAGAAGGTTTTTCATTATAGTGATTGAAAAATGAAATTCAAGGAATTCTAGGCAAAAAATGAAATTCAAAGAGATGCCTAACGATTTTCTTCTCTTACCGGCTCAAGGACAAACTGACGTAATTCGCTACTCCGTAATGAAATTCCTCTCCGCTCTTCCGGTACGCATGCGCGTCGAGATAACGGATTCTCTTCAAAAGTAAATTATACGGACCGACAGACAGTCAACCCTTTGACGGATTTGGCCCAAAATTTTATACGGACCTACGCTTCCGATGAAAAAACTGTGTACCAAATTTTAACCATCTAGCTATTTAAGTTTTTGTGTCAAAGAGTTCACATGAAAACGGACAGACAGACAGATTTCCCGCAGATGGATTTTGTCCAAAATTTGATAGAAACCTACAAATTATGTTTAAAGACCACATACTAAATTTCATCCCCGTAGCTCTAATAGTTTTCGAGTTATCGTGTTCACAGACAGACAGACACACAGACAGACACAATTCCAAAATTGTGTTTTTCGGACTCAGGGAGGTCTAAAACGTGGAGATTCGTCAAAATCTCGAGTTCGAATTTTTTGACGATTACAATATTTTCTCTTTGTATACTTCATATACGAGAAAGTAAAAATGAAGGGCGTGATGTTATGGCACAGAATGAGACGCTTTATAGTTAAGTTACAAGTGCAGTTGCGTTTGTCATTTGATTTGATTGTGTTTGTGTTTGCATTGACGATACCAATTGTGATTCTTATGCTCTCTAACATACCACTTGCTGATCACTGCTTTGAACTATGACCAATCTTTTTTCTAAGGGAGGGAACAACTTATTATACAAAATGATTATAAAATGGCTATAGTGTGTTTTGAGATTTTGACAAGGTAGAAACCAGAATTAGTTCAAGACACATAAGAAAGATAAACGCGTGCAGATAGAGATAAAATAATTTGTGTCCATTATATGAACAAACAATACTATTGGATTGACTTTTGCACTCATTTCTTTGCATTACAGCATTCTCCGAATTCTCAATAAATTGGACCTTGAGACAAAAACATTCCTAATATTATCTGATGTTTTTATTGTGACAGGTAACATTATTTTTGTTTCATTTGACTTGAGAACGATTAAACTTTATCAGCGAATTCCACAGATTCCAAATAATTTATAACATTTTCCACTTCAGATATTAGAAATACTTGACAGTTACACGCAATGAATCATCAAACGATTTTCATTTCTGAACATATGTGCTGCTCTACTATAGATATTCTATAAACATGCTCTAGGCAATGGTGGGCTTTTATTGGAAACCAAATCTCTTTTCAAATCGCGCATATTTTTTGCTTATAATGAAAAGGAATGGGTGAGAGTAATTAACACGTGTCATTGCAATAATTTTTTTGTGCATGCAGTTTTCAACATTATACCCACCATATTGTATGGGAGGGCAAGAAGCTTTTTACATGATCGCATTTCCTTTCAGGTAATGAAGCAGCTCGAAAGAATAAGAGAGGACTTTTGTCTAAATAAATCACAAAATTCAATTGGTTCATTAGTAAGCTGTATTCGGAGAAAATTAAATTTTAAATTGAAACGAACTACTTTCTGCCATGTTTTTTTATCTTTAGAACTGATCTAGTAAAAACATTTTGCGGCATTCCTCAGCGATGAGCATGATCCCAACTCGTTACTGAAAACTAGCCGATTCATCAATCAAAATAAAGCAGAAATGAATTCTCGTCTAATGAATTTTTGTCTAAATAAATCGTAGAATACTTTTGGATCCTTAATGATGTGTATTTAAAGGAAATTAAATTTTAACTTGAAACAGAAGCTACTTTTTTACCTTTTGGATGGATCTGGGAAAATTATTTTATGGTATTCTGCAGCAATGATCATGATCCAACTCATAGATAACTAGCCAATTCAGCAATGAACATAAGGGAGAGATGAATTCTACTAATATTCGCTAAATAGATAAACGCATAAAATGTTCATATTGCAAAAGTGAAACGAGTATGTGTCGCAATCCCGTCAATTCAGAATCACGGCAAGCTAAAATCTAGATATTGCTGAAATCCCGACAAATCAATATCTATATCTAAACTCTCGATTTGTCCATTTTAATTAATTATTAAATACTGATAATTAATAGTTTTAATCACTAAATTATAAAAATTATGTCATTATTGAAATAAATGTTGAGAAATTGAAATGATAGTCAAAGAGAGAAATGATTTTTTCGGAAATTCATTTTATTAAAAAAATTAATTAAAAAGTCTTTTAATCTGTTATCTATTGACAATACAAACACTTAACTGCTTTTTTTACTGGTCACTGCTGAAGGGAATGGGTCAGCGAAGGATATCCAAATGAAGGAGTAAACAAGCCCATCCCGTAGACCACATAAGAGCATGGGGACACAAAGAAAGAGATCGGAAAAGAGATGGTAAATTTTGTTTTATGAATTCTGATTCTTTTGAACGACTGAGAGAGGACTCGTATCCCTAGGGCATGTAGGGACTTCGACCATGTCAGGATTTCGGCTTATCGGGATTATATACAAGTGAAATACTGCGTCTGTCCAAAGAAAGAGTTTGTCCTTCTCCGAGCTTCATTTTTCTTCTTTCATAGCTATTTTATTTACTTTTCGTAACACACCTGCCCATGAGACATCTCTAGTGCAAGGATATGCAGTTAACATACATAGCTATATCCTGGTCGTCCTATTTAGATGAGGGGGAACTGGTTAGCTACAACACTTCGCTGCGCCCGGCTCCCACTTTGGACGGACTTATAGGTCCGCCAAATGAATTGGAAGGGTTGTTATGGTTGAATGGGTAGGATTGAGGATTGGTTAGCAGTGTAGTTCACAAGTAGTAGTGCTTTGCAGAGTGCGAGCTGTATGAAACAGGTTCTATTTTGCAAGTGAGGCATGGCGGCTGGTCAATCAAGATTATCCGTATAGCTTCGCGCAGGTCGGGGATTTTCCTATGTTTCCCAATGTAACTGTTTCGTTGTCCCCTTTAACTAGTTAACTTATTCTATCTTTACCCATTCGTCACTGCTACCATCACCGAAAATCCTAATGAATATTTCCGTTCGATAATTTTTCAAGGATGGAATCAAGTACTTTGAAAGTACATCCAAAAACTCTTCTTTTTGGACGATGACTTGAGTGGAGTACGAACCCACCAAGAAATGAGTTTGCACAATTCTACTTCTACAAGCACTCAAAAACTCATACGTGATCGGGAAATCTAATATAAAAGAAAGCATATTTTTATTACCTTCTTGATAATAAAATCATTGCAACTATATATAGTTATGACGTAAGACACTGAAGAACCCTTTGCCTGATAATACACCAAAAGATTCAGTAAGAAAAGAATTCAATTTTCGTGCCTGAAAAAGCATTTAATCAAGTAAAATAAGTAAAAAAATGTAAATCTTAGAAATTTTTCGATAAATAGCAGCTATCACAGGCATTGAAAGGCACATTATTTTTCTGAAAAAAAATCTTTCAAAATGAAAAACAAAACAAAAAAATGTGATGAGACCAATTTTCCAGGTTTTTGTAAATATTTCTATCAAAAGATGAAGCCGGATTTATAAAGAAAAATGGTTCAGATGTATGAAAAAGAAAATATGATGAGGTCAGTTTGTTAGGTATTTGTAAATATTTTTACCAAAAGATAAAGCCAGATTTATAAGGAAAAAATACTTCAAGTTTTAAATTGGAATTGATATACGCCCTAAAATATATATCTATCTTATTTAAGAGATAGGATTGGTTTTCATTATTCCATTCAATAAATACATATTTAATAAAACTATTTGTTTAATTTTAGTTCCTTTTTTCACCGTAAAAGCAATGCATTTATTTTGTTTCTAAGATAAGCAATGACGTTAGCAGGTATATATAACTTTATACCCTTCTCCCTACTTTACTCTAAAGTAAAAGAATTGAAAAACAAAGTGCTGCTTTATGTTCTGATTAATGCAATACTCAATATCAGAGGTCATCTTCCATTTTTAAACTTCAATTTTTTTCCTCGGATTCTTACGATATTTTTACACGATTTCGAAACAGATGAAATGTGAAAAAACATTGAACTTTGCTTTACATATTATTAATTTGAAACTTTACACATTTTTGAATGATAAGTAGCTGAATCAATTGAAATCGAAATATATATGTATCCATCCAACTTTTTTAAATGTCTATATGGTAATTATTAGTAATTATATTGACCCGATGTTCACTGTATAAACATGAAATGTTTGAAAAAGCGGTTGCAAATATTTTAATAACTAATTATTTTAATTGTATAAGACTTCAGGATAAACCACATTTATTGTATACCAAGTTCCGTCTGATTGTGCTCCTTAAAATGCATTTCCGTAGAATTAACATAGGAACTCTCACTTGGCCTGACATTTCACTCAATATATCAAATGCAATTTTTTGTTTTGTTTTGCAGCGAGGGTGAAGGTCTAACAAATCTAACGACACCAATACCATTCCCTAAAGGTCGCTCAAAGAGGTCAAAGAAATGGTACAAGAAAAAGCTTGTGCGTTTTCATATTATTCTTCTTTATCATTTTAAATTTGAAAAAAATTAAATGATTTTGTTTGAGTTGCTCCTATTTTAATTTAAAATAAGAATCGTTGCTGTATATTTTAATTATATTTAAACATATATCGGTAAAATTACTCATTTTATATTAAGAGATAAAAATTTCACCTTTTTATAACACACTAAGTAGCTAAGGGGTCGAAGCTATCCCTTTACATATACAATAAGGGTACGTTCACACGGGGCGGTTTCGATGAATTCGGCAACTCAGAGACGACACACGATCCTGTGTTATTTAATGGCGCTGCAAACCGATGAAATCGCTTCTCGGCGGACGCATAGCCTCATTTGCCAAAGGAAGCGCTCCTGTTTAGCGACCAGTTCGACACCTGCTTCCATTGAAACGGGTGACAGTGTTCACACGTGTTATTTTATGAAAGCGTTTTCGGCTTGCGTTTTTGGATAGAATAAGTTTGGGAACAAGTTTTGAAGATAATTTAAAACATTTTTTGATACTTTTCCGATTAATTATATTCTATAGGAGCTAAACGAATGTGCACGTTTTTATCTAACCGCTTGAAAATTATTAAAGCGTTTGTTGCCATCACTCAAACTTGGGATTCGCATCTTCTTTCTAATAAGATGATCCTTTCTTTGCTATCTCTTAGCTACAGTAGAGAAGGAGTAATCAGATTAGATAATAATAAGTGTGAATCTCAGACGTGAGTCAAAGTGCGTTAACCGACGTGTTAATATTTTAGGGCAGTTGATCAATATTTATCATATAACTTTTAAGTTTCCTGCGAATTTACACATTTTCAGTTTCACTTTAGGTTTTCTCATCACTAGGTCTGAGTTTCTCTCATCTCGAGGAGGCGGCTTTTGTGTGTATATGGGGGAAAGGGATATGGTCGAAAGGATCAACCTTGAAGAAAATGAAAATGTTTAATTTTTTAAATGATAGTTTTAATGCAAAATAACACATGCAGTGATCATTATAAATTGCTATAGTGTTTAAAAATAATTAAAAATGGAAATTTTATCAAAGTCAAACTATTTTATATAAATTACAAACATACTATTTATTAGGATAATCAGAATATTCTTAGAATATTTCATAATTGACGGAAATAACAAATGAAACAGCGGAAAACAAATTATATATTAATGCATTCCTGAATTCAATTTGGGATTTTATGAAAAAGTACTACATATTTATTAGATGTGAAATTTTTATTTATTTGATCTACGGATTCCTCATGTTATGGAGCTCTTCAAGTAAATAATCCATTTCTGAGCTAACTCTCTCACTCATCGGTAGAATGCTTGCCGCCGAATATGGCCGCGAAAGCCGAATATATAGCGTCGATTAGTTAGATGCCTCGTGTGAACAGGAACGATTTATTTTCAGCTGTCAGCCGAGTCCACAGAAACCGCCACGTGTGAACGTACCCTAATACCTCGGTTTTCGTTGACTTCAGTTATCGTCGGTTGCGGTTTTCGTCCATTTTTCCCCGCGAAACATTTGTCTCGTGTTTCGTAGTCTGCCTCGAATTTCGTCGGCGTGCTCACGAGACCTGGTTGCTAATTTTGGGAAAACAAACGGCAAAAGGTGCGAATTCGGAAAAATCTGGGTGCGAATTTTTTTTTTGTCTGAATCCAAAGATTACATAGAGGCTGAAGAATTTATCCTCCAATAAATCTTCAGCTGTGATGAAACGGACCTCTTTTGGAAGAAAATAACAAAGAGTACCTTCATCACACAGGAGGAACACTGCCAGGACATTAGCCTATGAAACATAAGCTAACCTTTTTGTTGTGTGTAAGCTAACCTTTTTGTTTTGTCGTGTACCATTCAGATACTCGTAGAATGTTTAGCAGATTTATATTCATTTTATATTAATTCCTTATTGTTTTTGGTTTTAAACTCTATATTCATTCTGCTAAAAAATGTGTTTTTGGTATGCATTTTGGAGTGCCTAGAACGAATTAATTGGATTTACATTGACTCATATGGAAATAATTGCCTCGGTTTTCGTCGGTCTCGGATTTCGTTGACTGTTTCTGAACGGCTTACCGTCGAAAACCGAGGTATCACTGTACATTCAAACCACGTCTCACGCACTTAATTTCCTTAAGACACTGCATCAACTGAAGTTATTTCCACTACAGAAATTATTTCCTGAACCCCATATGATAGCTTTACAGCTGCATATTTTCAAGAAGTTCTAAATACTAAACCATTGGAAACTCTTTATTTTATCACAAAAAAAAAAAAAATACAACGCTAAGTAGATCAACTATTTTTTAAAAAACTTAATTTTACTCTATTTGCATAAAGCTAGACATTCAAGAGCGCTCTTCTCCGTGCAAATTCGGTCGCGCCACTGCAAAACCGAATGTCAATGCAAAAATCCGATGAGAATTGGCGTAGGGTCGAAAATTTGGATATCCAACTTTCTTGAAATTCAAGCGCTCCATTTGGAATAACGATCCATAAATGCTGAAATGCGACCGGTGTATGGATGGGATGAAAAATAGAATGGTGTGGAGTACCACAAAGCCATTTGCGTGGAGCGGAGGGCTCGTGAATCTCCAGCTTAAAGGAAAGTTGACTCAATAATTAGGGTTGCCATACGTTCTGTATATGCGGAACTGTCGCCGTATTTCACTACTCAGACCCGTATTACTTATAAGTCCCGTGTTTGTCCCGTTTTCTCCCTTATATTGATCAGAAATCATGCCTAGTTAAAGCTATGCGAATACGTACTTGTCATTTCAGCCCACAATGCAAATGTGGAGAGAATATTTTCCTAATGCCAACTCAATGGCGGGACGAAAGAAACAGGTTGTCAGTGGAGACAAGTGAAGCAGTTTTGATTTGTCATCATAATTTTAAAATGACTTGCGCCCTATCTTATTATGTGAAAGAAGAAAATGATAGTAATAAGAAAATAAAATCAACTTTAAAATATGACTGGCCTAAAAAGGATTAGCCTTGTTTTTTTTATTTTTAAGCTTAAACTTTATTGATTTTTTTATGAGAGTGAAATAAAGCATTATCTATTCACTTTTTTTCATGTTTTATTTATTTAGTACTGTCCTGTATCAATGCTTGGCAATTATGGCAACCCTATTGATAGTGGAAAGTGGGGAATGAAATGTTATGTTGAATGGGATTCTTCTTTTTTTCTGTCTCTTGGCACCACTTAGTTTTATTTCAGACTTACTGGGCCTTTGTTTCACTAAAATATTTGAGCAGTTGGTCATTTTATTACTGATATGGTTGTGGTTTCGGTTTTCTACTGCATACGTGTACTTAAGAAAAGACAATGTAAGCCGACACAATTTGTTTCGAAAATTTGTTTGCAAATCTAATTGTTCTTGATCCGATGCGTTCGTAAACCAAGTTTTGAAAGTAATTTCATTTTAATTTGATCTGGAAAATCTGAAATGTGTTGAAAGTGTAAGTGATCATTCTATAAATTACACATGTTAACATTCTAAAAATTATGCATTCTAATGATGCATTTCCTCTTAGGTTTGAGTCTCATGAAATCCATGATAAATTCTTTCCTTATAATTTCAGCCTTAATAATTTAAATATATCTTTTAGTCAAATAGAAATACATATAATTAATGAAAAGAACAAAAGAAAAATATGAAAAAATAACAAGCATTTATTAGGCTACTATAAAGTAGAAAATAATTTTTTTGTTAAAATCTGGAAATTAAAACCAAAATTGCAAAGATATAAGACGATGAAAACAATTTATTAAGTAAATTACGCCAAAGTTTATATAATCAGAAAAAAATTCTTAACGGTCCAAGAACGTTAAAAATGTATTATAAATATGATTATTTCTTTTTACGTCTATCAGTGCCACACGCTTCTATAATTTTTGTTTTGACTTCTAGATTTTTGATGAAAAAATATTTTCACATTTTCGGAGAACTGATAAACGCATGTTTCCCAATTTTTAGAATTTCTTCTTGTGCCATGTTATTGCTTTGAAGATTGATAAAAAGTTCAACGTTCAACATATTATTTAAAGAAATCCCAAATTAACGAAGTAATAATATTTTCAAACCTAAATACAAAGTGCAAGTAACACGAGCGCTAGAACATAAATAGCTAGGATTGCCACAATTTCCAAGCATTGATACGGGAAGTTTAATTGCTAAATAAATAAAACATGAAAATAGTGGGTAGGTCATGGTTTAATTTACTCTGATAAAAAAAATTAATAAAGTGTAGGTAATCTAATAAAATGAACACGTAGAATAATAAAAAGGATGCAAGGCTAATCTTTTTTAGCCCAATCATATTTTAAAGTTGATTTTACTTTCTTAATTATATCATTTTCTTCTTTCACATAATTATAAAATTAGGCGCAAGTCACTTAAAATTACAATAACAAATCAAACTTGCTTCAATTGTCTCAAAACGGGACGCAAACGGGACAATTAGAAATACGGGACTGAATAGAATACGGGAATTATGATGACAAATCAAAACTGCTTCAGTTGTCTCCACTGACAACCTGTTTCTTTCGTCCCACCATTGAGTTGGCATTAGGGAAGATATTCTCTCCACATTTGCATTGTGGGCTGGAATGGCAAGTACGTATTCGCATAGCTTTACTAGACATGATTTCTGATCAATATAAGGGAGA
Source organism: Araneus ventricosus (assembly GCA_013235015.1). Lineage (NCBI taxonomy): Eukaryota > Metazoa > Arthropoda > Arachnida > Araneae > Araneidae > Araneus > Araneus ventricosus. The sequence goes on along the minus strand of BGPR01003044.1, from coordinate 36,153 downwards.
AAACGGGACGAAAACGGGACAAATATATTTTACGGGACTGAGTAGTGAATTACGGTGACAGTCCCGTATATACGGGACGTATGGCAACCCTATCAAAAGCATTACAGCTAAGAAGTTTTCTTCTTGGGAGCACCGTAAGGTCAATGAACTTCATACCATGATTAAGGATAGCGTGTTTTTGCTACTAAAGCAATTTTTTCTTCTGCAACATTATATTTCTACAGGCGTTCATGTGTTTCTTTTAATATGAAAACCATAAACATCAATTTAATCCATAAAGCTCTAATTTTAAACAGATTTTTTTACTATTCAGGCTTCATTTTCCGCAATTTTTGTGTGAACAGTGCTTTCCATTCATCTCTTTCATGTTCTTCATTTGTTCCTCAATCCAATGAAGTTAGATTTATGTTACTATTAAAATATATTCTTTGCATTTGTTCTGTGTCTGAAAGACTTTTCATAACAGGTTTTGAAGAAATAATGAATAAAAACACGTTTACTTTTTTTTCTTCTGTGAAGCATAGCGAGCCTTTTAAATAAGTTTTCAGTTCAAAATGTACCAAAATTAATAATTTAATGAAAATCGCTTTCTGTCATATTTTAAATTCTTATTTGTATCTGTGAATTATCCGCTTTCTGGTTTTAAAAACTACGCAGTTTTATATCAGTTAAAAAATTTGTCTCCAAATCACATCTAAGCAATATTAGCCATTTAACTTCTCCTAGGCATTTTCACGCAAGAATAATATTTTAATAAGCTATTGTAAAAATTAAAAATTCGCATTAACATGTTTTATATCTTAGAATAGATATCTTCTTCAACTATTGATAACTCAATAACTTTTAGGTATATATATATTTAGTTTACCGTATATCTTTTGTGCACCTGTACCCAAAGCTGTTACAGCTACGCCATAGTAACAAGAGTAGTAAATTCCATCTACAACATTGAGCACATAGAGTGCCCAGATGTATTTGTAAAGCATCATAGCTGTAAATAAAGGTTATTTTTATGAGAAAGAAAGGAATGATTTATGAGCTTCGAGAGGCGCCTGACAATGGCGTTCCACAAGAATAACTTCTTAATACCTCATTTTTCTTTGTACCTTTCAATAAAACCTCGGCATCTGTAGATTATTGCGCACATAGCATTTGCACTTTTCTGTACATTTTTATCAAAGCATGGATTTTAAACATCAGAGCATGACAAATACATTACAAGTAGAAAATATTTTTATTAACTGCACTGGTGTTGAAAATTAAGAGAATTTTCAATTTTCGTCTATCTTCAATGCTCATGAACATATTTTAATGAAACCGTGCTCTTAATTTCATATTATGCTAGATGAAATAGCTATACAACACTTATTATACACTCGCATAATAGTGCGCAAGACTTTCAGCGCAGGATAGTTTAAAACACAGGATACAATGTCAAACGAAAAACCTCTTTTACAATTATAAAGTTTTCACTATGTAAATTCATGCTGGAAATGAAGCAGATTATGAGACCCTATGGCAATCAATCCCACTCCTCCAGGAATGCAGTTTTAGGCCCTAGATTGCTCTGGAAAGGGAAGGGAAGTTACGATTGTCCTCCAGAAAGAGTTCCAGGTATGCTCTACAAAGTGCAGGGCTGGAGATCTCGCAGCTCAACGGCGAATATCCTCCCTTTCAGGAAATTCGTCAACTTGATGAACCCAGTGTGGACGAGCATTGTCGTCCATATAAGTGAAATTAGAACCAACTGCACCCTTGAAAAGGTGAACACAAGGCTCAAAATGTTTTCCGTGTGTCTCACAGCAGTCACAGAGTATCTGTGACCGCTGTGGTAGGGGTCTGTGCATCCATCCCCAAACCATCAAATATCTGCTCAATAGTGGTCTCTTTCTCGGATGTTGTAAGACAGGCTCCAGATAAACGTACATCAGAGGCAGCGGTTAGTTCGAATTTTGACCCACAACCGAGGTTTCAATTATAGAAGATATTATCCAACGACCAGTAACAGATCGTTCAATAGTACCAATCCCTCGACAAACCCTATATTAGGTAAGAACTGCAAGATGTCATAGGAATCATTCTGCCAGATAGTTGGGTTGAACGCTGATAGGCACCACAGGCATAATACTTTTGAGATAAACTGTTTACAGAGACTGAGAAACGCTAGCTTCTACGCCTCCCATCCTTCCGTGTCAGACAAACAACTCATATCTGGGCATCAAGAGTTTACAGTAGAATTTGGAACAACTGTAGTGGAATAGCAGGAACAGTGAGGCAATGCCATGCTTAGCGCCGAGTCCAGTTTTAGTCTTCAAACTGACTCCCTTCATATAACGATGTTGAGAGATATTTTCCACACGGAAATATTACGGAAAGGCATCATTTTTCTACACTGAGATTCATCTTTTTAGCAGGCATTACGCTGGATCTCTGTACAGATGTCCTTTCTTCCTTTCTTTGAAGCATAGTGTAAGCATAGTGTACCTCTAAAAGATACAGAGATGAAGTACTGGAACTTTCAGTTTGGTATTTCGAAATACTGCTGGTTTTGTATTCGTAATCGTGGATTATAAAGAGCTTCCTCAACGTGTAACCCTGGCTCATAACTTACATGAAAGTGAAGATATCCATCGTTTGCAGTGGCCTTCTAACTCTCCTGGTCTTAATCTTATTGAGCATTGGTGAGATATGCTGGGAACACGACTTGAAGGTCTTCAGTACTGATCAGCCCCATGCTCGTATATCCATAACTGGCTCTTGCGCCATCAAATTCCACCACCACCTCAACAACAGCCCAATGCTATAATTAAAAACAGCTGTCCCTTAGACTTGGAATTCTTTCAGCACATAACTCATCAATACCCTCAATGAAAGTATGGAAAATAGATATGCAGAATGCTCAACGATCTTAAGCATTCCCATTTTTAATAATTATTTTTCATTGAAGTTAAAATTAGTGATATGCTCATTTTTCTCTAAAACTTTTTATTTTGATAACACAAGTCAATGTTATTTGATTTCTTTTCCTTTTATAACCTTATTACACTAGCATGCCACATTTCTTTTAGAATTCCTTAAATATTTCCATAAACAGCAATGGTGCTTAAACTTTGTAGTTAGTCTAACTATACAGTGAACACTAAAATTTAAAAAAAAATATCTTAGTAATTAGAAGCAATTAGCTGAAATTATTCAAGATTGATGTCCAGGAACCAAAGCACGTTGAGTGTGTTTTATTAAAAAAATAGAACTAATTGAAGCCTTTAATTAACTAAGCTTTTAATAGATGAAAGTTTCTCTCTGTTTTATTTTGGTGTACAAACATGCAAGAATTCTTGGAAAATGCTTCTTAGAATGGTTTTGAGTTTCTAATAGAATTGATCAAAATTTTATGTTTTTTACGATGAGCTATTGAGAAGAATAGAATTTGAGAAAATATATTCGTCGTAAAGAATTCAGTTGTTTTCCATCGAGTTGTATTAGCCTAAGAAACTCGTTTGTGATTTATTATTTTAACTTTAGAGAATTCTAAATGAATCCAGAGGTTTACTGAAAATTATGGTTAAATCAATGAATTTTGTCTTATGAGAATTTGAGGAATACGAAAGTTACAGATTTCGACTGTAAAAAACTCTATTGAAAATGTTTCACAAAATTTTCAAGATATTATCCAAATATTTCATAATCTATGCAGGATTCCCACTTATATCCGTTACACCCCCCTTAACTTTTAAACGGTGACAGCTTAGGCCATAAAGTTGGTGTCCAGGTATAGTAAAAAGGCTATGCGCTACTCAATGAGGCAACTTACAACGCCATCTATCGGAAAATTTTGGAATTAGCTGTCCTATCTCGAAAACAGTACAAGATACGGGGAAAAGGTCAATTACACAATTGTGGAGCGTCTTTGATTTAATACAAAAAGATACCTTGTACACATTAATACGAAGAAATGAATGTTTAAAGTGCACATTTGTTTGTTATCGATTTCCGAAACTGTGACGTCTCTAAACGGGCTAAAACGAGAAAAAAAAAACAATTAGTTATCACAATATACCTTTATTTTCTGTGTTCAAAGTACTCTCCGTTATCTACAGTGCAGATTTGAGTCCTTGTTTAAATTTCATTTTGCACTCGTTTTAGAATATAGTTGGTGCGTAAACACAGGTATACTATTACCTGTGTATATATACGTGTATATATGTGTACTATATACGTCCTGAAATGTTGGCGGAAAAGTCCATGCACCTTCTCTTTGAGTTATTTCCACAAGAAAAAGTATAATTGGGTCATTTTTTGCCCGAAAAATAACATTTTCTCCTTTTAATTGTGTCATATGACGTCAAAATTTCCTAAAATGCGAGCAAACAAATGCGCATTTTACACGTTTTGTTCTTAGCATTATTGCACTCAAGGTGTCTTTTCGTACTAAATCAAAGACGCTGTACATTTTTGTAATTGACTTTTTTCCTGTATCTTGTACCGTTTTCGAGATAAGAGTGCTAATTCCAAAATTTGAAGATAGATGGCATTGTAAATTGTCTCATCGAGTAGCGCATACCCTTTTTACTATACCTAGACACCAACTTTATGGCCTAAGCTGTCACCGTTTAGAAGTTAAGGGGGGTGTAACGGATATAAGTGAGAACCCTGTATATATAAAACTCAACGCATGTATGTATGTATATATGTTTGTTCCAGCATCACTTCCGAATGGCTGCACGAATTTTGATGAAACTTCGTACGCAGGTTCCTCATTAGCCGACTCGAATTACTGTAGCGGTAAATAAGCATAAGCCCAGTCCCTCAGGACAGGGTGGACCAAAATCTCCAAAATACATGTCACAAATAGGCCGGTTGACATGCTTGGGGATTTTGATGAAACGTGACACACAGGTTCCTCATTAGCGGACTTGAAGTACTGTAGTGGTAAATAAACCCTAACTCAGGTCCTCAGCGCAGGGTGGGCCAAAGTCTCTAAAATATATGTAATAAAAAGGCCAGTTAACATGCTTGGCGATTTTGATTCGGTACACAGGTTCCTCATTATCCGACTTGAATTACTGTACGGGTAAATAAGCTCTAAACTAGTCCCTCTGGGTAGAGAGGGACAAAGTCTCCAAAATACATGTAACAATAGGCCGATTGACGCACTTGCCGATTTGAGTGGCTTGGGCAATTTTAATGAAATTTGGTCCACATACTTCTAATTAGACAAATAAAAGTAATATAGGGGTAAATAAATGCTAATCCAATCCGTCACGGTAGTGTAGGGCAAAGTATTTTAAATACATTAATTAAATGGGTCGATTGGCATGAAACTTGATATAAATGAGACAACTTTGATGACAATGGGTACATATATTTCTGTTAGGCTGTTAGGTAAATAGTGTCTGGGTAAATAAACGGTAACCCATTTCTTCAGAGAAGAGTGGAACAAAATTGTTAAAATACAGGTATTGTCGGGCCAATTAACATCCTGTTAGGTATGGTTGGGACGATTTTGACCATATAATTTTTCATATGTTTCTCAGAGTCTAAATAAAAATACTCTATGGGTAAATAAACTCTAACACAATTCCTTTAGAGTTGGGTGCTGTTCATTCGCTTAAATACCACTAACAAATAGGCCGATTGCCATGAAATTTGATACGAATAGGGAAATTTTGATGACACGGGGTACATATGTTCATCACAGGCTGACTAAAAGTACTGTAGGAGTAAATAAACTCTAATCCAATTCCTCAGAACAGGTTGGGGTAAAATCCTCAAAATATATGTAAACCATGGGCCAATTGACTGTGAGGTCTACCCTTTTCTCTGTTTCCCACAAGAACGGACCATCTACCAAATCCCTAAGGCATCTAGAGAGGAACGCGTAAGAAGTCGTAAAAAAGGACCATAAACACTCTCCGGTGTTACGTATAACCCCGAGGGTTCGGAAAGACGGTGCCGGTATGATTTGTAGGCCGCACAAGTTGAGCCGTCAAAAGAAGCAATTACGTTTTGACTACTTCCATGATGACGCTGGAAGGGAAGCGAATGTTGCGGTTGGATGATGTGTTCGACACTCGGACAAATCACTGAGATTGAAATTTTCGGCCACTCCTCTGGGGGCTGGAAGTTAGGGTTTAAGAAGTGAAGACGAAGAGAAAGATATGGAGATTAAAAAGTCAGAACCTCGACGATCGAGTTCTGGACTTTGATTACGGGCGTTTTTGACCCCGTGAAATTCAGCCAACCCTTGGCTAGGCCAGCTCCTTTTGGTGAGCTGCGGAATCGCATCATAGCATCCCTTTGGAGGTTTGCTGGAAACTCAGCGAGCGTTTGCGTACCTCGCTGACAAATACCGACCTCGGTAACTTGTATTTAGAATAACCCTTTGGTGGTTCACTTCAATTAATTGAGCGTTCTATTTACCTCAATTTTCTCTTCCGGCCATCGAAATCTACGTAACTCGCCCTGAGTTGTAACCCATTGACTGAACTCTATCAGTCCCTGAATTACCATCGATTGTATATCAATTGCATTACGAGTGACTCACCCTGATAACTGCGACGAAGTCCAGTTACGAACATTTTGACTCTCGCGATCTTATCCGGGACTTATACTAATCTCTTGAATGTGTAATCCATGTGTAAATTTGTTTGTACATACGTCATTACTCACGAAACCTAATTAAATTTTGATGTGCTGCATTGCTGTGTCTTGTTGATCTCTGATCAGACCCCGGTATCACTGGGCTAAGACCTTACAATATTGTTGGATATGGCTAGGGAGATTTTGATGAATTTTGGTTCATATACTTCTGATTAGCCAACTAAAAATACTGTAGGGATAAATAAACACTAACCTAATCTCTGAGGTTAGGGTGGGACAAAGTCGTTTAAATACACGCGGCAAATGGATGATTCGCATGAAATTTGATACGGCTTGGGTAATTTGATGAATCATCATACACATGTTCCTCACAAGCAAAATAAAAGCACTTTGGCACAAATACTCACTCATTATCTCAAGTAGGGTGGAGCAAAGATACAGGCCGATTGACACGAAACTCGATACTGCTGGAGCGATTTTGATGAAACTTTGGTACGCATGTTGTTTTCAACCGCATGGAGCACTGTTGGGGTAAATAAGCCCTAAGCCAGTCCATCAGGATAGGTTAGGGCAATGTCTCTCAAATACACGTAAAAAATGGAATGATCAAAATCAAACTAAACTCGTAGGTTTCAAGATGTTGAACTAAAAATATGGAGATGTTAATTTTTTTTTAAATCAACCCTTTAGAATGATAGCTACCGATAAGATATGGCGAAATGTTTATTTAGAACGGCTGGAGAAATTCTGGCGAAATATGTTTCATTAGTTGATTATACACATAATCGTTAAAATGTTATATTAAAAATGATTCCCACATTGTTCAACAACAAAAAAAAGAATACTGTATTGTGAAATGGGCCCTATATCGCACTCTTCTGGGTTGGTGGAGGTCAGTCATTGAAATGCATTGAGCAAATGGACCAATTAGTACGAAATTTTTATGTTTAGAGTTCCTAAAATAATAAAATACCCCCAAAATTGGCTAATAATGCAAGAAATATATACAATATTGTATACTCTGATATCAGATAAATGAAAGAATTTTTTGCATTATTTTATGTATATTTTCATAAAAGAATTGATTATCACAAAATATTCTCGCAATAGAATAATATTAATAAACATTTTGCTGTTTATGAATAATAACTCAGTTTCCGGTCTTACAAAAGATTTTGACCTGAAAAAGACCGGGCAACGCCGCGTACTTTGCTAGTATCACAATAAATTGTAAACATAGCAGGAAAAATCATATCTTAGCAAAATAATGCATTGTATTGTAAACAGAAAATGTAGGAAAAAACTAAAATGAGAAGAATATATACATTAGCAGAAAATTTTAGGATATTTTGCTGGAACAGACAAGAATTTTCTTGTAGTTATCAGAAGTTAAATTAAATAAATATATAATCAAATTAATAACAAAATTATTTTAAAAACATGATGGAATGGAAGATTCAATTTGAAATAATGTGCTATTGTATACAAAAAAGTTTGCAACATATCGTCGTTTAACAAGGAACACCACCTATCTGAATATTTTGAAATTTCATAGAGCAAAAAAATACTCAATTTTTCGTAATCAATAGCGGATATTTCTGAACTTTTTTAACATCTGATATGAACATGAAACCACACGTTTCAATCAGATGTGAAAAAAATTCCAGAAATAATCGTTATTAGTTGCGAAAAATTGAGTTTTTTCTTCCTCTTTGAAGTTTCAAAAAATTGAGAAAGATGATGTTGCTTTTTAAGCGACGATGTGAAACTGCTGGTCAGAATTCGTGAATATCTGAACAGCATGTGAAAAGACTTCCTCTTTGCTACAACATTTGAAAGGTCTTTCTCTCTGTTTAGAAGTTCAAGTTCCTGACTGCATGCAGTACATCAGACTCGTCTGTTCTCGTCTTACTCGAATTTTCCTTCGGTCAAACAATTTTATAAGGTAAATTAGGATACGTTACAATACTTCTTTTGAACACATTCCGTGCTAGATCTAGAGTCAAAATCTTGGTTTCATAGTTTGAAGATTCAGTTCAATAAAAAAAAACTCCACCAATTTGTTTGGTAGAGCAGGGACAAATTCACCAGCCAGTGATATATATATATATACTAGCTGATACCCGCGACTTCGTTCGCGAAGTATAATTATTAGGACAATTTTGTGTTTCCGCAGTCTTCAAGACATTAATGTACCAGCACTTCCTTATATTCAACATTCTTGGTTTTTCCCTCTGGCTGCAGGTGAACCGACTCTGTTGAAAACACTTTCAAAATTAAACAGAATGTCGCATGGTATTTAAATTGGCATCATTGAAAAGCTAATTTTATTAAATTAAATTTTACTAAATTAGTTTACTAATTTATTGACTAAATTTATTTACTAAATTAGTTTTTAATTTTACTAAACTAAGCGAGATATTGTCCCGGCACCAACTTCACGACTCTTTCTTCTACCGTTAAGCTGGCTTCCTACCATTAGTTCTGAACTGCGCTAAATCTAATACCAAATTTGATGAGTTATCACTTGAGAAAAATCAAGTATGGCGGCAGTACTGTGCTCTTAAGCCTAACCGAAATTTGAATAAAAACTTGCCTATCATGCAATATACAAATAGTTTAAAAACGTTTTTAATTTTAAAATGGTAGGAAAGCATAAGATTAAATGCTTGAAGAAAGAACGAAAATCATTTCAATCTACTTGACACACACATAAAAACCTGAAATAAATTTTTGTTGCCACGTTTAACTCGTTCGCTACCACCCGTCACATATATGTGAATATATGTGACGGGTGGTAGCGAACTTCCAGACGTTTCTTACCTGAGCCCGACGTCACATATATGTGACAGACGAAAATCTATTCCAATTGATCCGAAAAACATCTTGGACTGTGGTGGAAATTTTTTCCAGGGGACCCTGGTAACGAAAGGATTAATATAAATACAAAAATTATTGTTACAAAAAATATTAATTTGCAGCAGGTGCGATAAAATATTTCAGCAATGCAATGAATGCCAAAGTGAAAATTCTGCTTTGGAGTTCCCAAGAAAACAATTTATACTATCACAACCGTAACAATTGAAAAAAAACGCGTGAATAAAAGATTTACTAAAATAATGAGATGGCTTGAGTTTTATTTACAACAATAAAAACATTGTTGCAAATCATGTGTGTGTTTGAAAATATTTTGGAAAAATAATTAAAATTGAATAAAATGTCGCATGTAAATAAAATAGGTGTCATTGAAAAGCTATTTTTTTCAACTTTACAATGATGTTAAAATCGTTTTTGAGAGATAATATGCTCCGAAGTTATTGGGGAAAAACGTATAAACTTAAGGTAATTTTTTATTAATTAAAATTGTAATTAAAATTTTAACAAATCCTTTCTCAGTGAGCACCAACTACACAAAAAACAACCACCTGCCAAATTTCAAGTTTCTAGTCCCGGTGATTTGGGAGATTCGGTGATGAGTCAGTGAGTCCCTTTCTCTTTTATATATATAGATATGTGTGTGTAACAATATTGAAATAAGAAGAATTTTCACTTGAAAAACGTCATCTAATGTCCTTCCTTGCAGTAAGTCCAAAAATTTAATCTTAGAGGATGATTTTGAAGTTATGTAGTCGAACCATGACCAGGAACCGACTTGACGTGTTCTCTGTGCACAGAACAAAGAGAAAAAGAGGCAGTTGGCAACGCGGTATAAAGCCGGCCATTCACTTGAATTTAACTCACTTGCCATGCCATTTGTCCTAAGCCCGGTTTTTTTTTCACCCAAATTAATCGGAAAATACAGGCATGCCATTCACTTGTATTTAAAAGGACGCTAACTCTGAACGAAGGTAGGTCTTCTTTCACTCTCCCCAGTCAGCAGATTTTAATTTATTCTACCTTTTTTCAAAGCAAGGCATAGTTCTTTTCGCTGGCCTCTTTCGGGGTCCCTCTGAAGAGAGACTTTAAACTCCAGCGTTTACACTCCAATTTCAGTCCAGACGGAATTCCAACCACCACAAGCCATTTTGCTGATTTCCATAGATTTTTATGGCTTTTTCCTTCTCGCCTTCCAAAATATCCAGTTTGTCTGTAAAGTGAAGTTATTATGCATTAAACGGGACTTTACCCTCATTTGGAAATTGAAACTAAAAAAATTGCCGATTCTGGAATTCTATTCGGGCTGATGATGCACACGTCCAGATCGATATCAGATAGTTGAATTTATGGTAATTAGATTTTGAGAGGCGTGTGAAAAACCAAAATCCTGCGCAATTTAGAAGTTAAAGTGTTTCTATCGTTGAATTTAAGTGATGAGAAAAAGAATTAATTTTAAGAACCCGAAAAAAGCTAATTTATAAGGAATATGCATCCATATACTCTTGCACCGACCCTGCAGTAGTGGAAGGGGTAGGTACTTGTTTGTTAAAGCGGCCACCGAGCTTACTTGGCGACCTTCCGATTTCGCCAAGCTCGCAAGATTAGTGTTCTACAGTTCTGATAATTTCCGAACGGATTTGTTTAGGACAGCCGTGCTCTTCGCTTGTTGACTTTTTGACGAAGGGACGTTTTGAGGTGAGAGCTCATTTTGGAATTTTAAAAAACGTAGATTCCTAACATTTAATGATGAAGCGTAGCTACTAGTTCCCGCTTTGATGAAAGCGAAGCCGCTGATGTCTTTTTAAGTTTAAAAAATTTGCCCGGTACTCACTTCAGATGCCGCAGGCATCGCGTGCGCAATAGACCATTAAAATCTCACTGCGCACCCAAAACAAATGTTCTCATGTCACCAAACCGTCTTCCACCTTGGCAATATATCACGGTTGCTGGGCGATTCAATCTCGGTGGCCGCTATAACGTGTAAGTGCAGTGGAATGCATTTATAAGTTTGAATCTCTGTGCCAAAGTGTAGCATATAGCGGAATATAACCGTAACCCAACCTATCGTTATACAATCTTAATACTAGTTTCGTTATTAGAAGAATCGCTCATTGATATATTCCGCTTTTAAAATCTAATAAACACATTTTCCAGGATTCTCGTATTTGTTTGAGGTTGCATTATCCACAAACTATGTTGTTTCACAGTTTAAGTTCCAGAAATAAACTTATTTACGCAATAATTAATATAAATCGTCTTGATTCCGTGGAAATCTGTTTTCTGAATGAAACTTCGTCGCATCCTTTCTATCTTACGTTTCTAATAAACACTATATCAAAAGGTAGTACTTTAATAATACTACCACAAAAAGATCTGGATTGATCTTTTATTTGATTGGCTTTTTTAAGTTATTGTAGAGACTTTTAGTGTGCCAATATATTAAAAGTTCACCTCTTATTTTTATGCCACCCTTACCAAGTGTTTTCTCTTAACAAAAAACTGAAAGGACACCGAATGTTTTCATCAAGCATTGAATATATTTAGCCCTTTCTAAGGACATGAGAAGTGTACTTCTCACCAAATTCATCAATTTTTAAATGCAGTTTCTAACCACTTAATAATTTTCTTTGCTATCTAATAAGATGCTCCCTTCTGTTTTGGAAAGGTGTTGTAGATTTCATTCATCACAGAAGGCATAGAATACTTGAGATGTTTATAGATTCTACGTAATTTTTGTGTAAAAATATAGTAATTAATGATTAAATTTTAGATGTAAGACTAAATATGCAATAATTCGATGCACGAGTATTCTCGGGCTTTTAAGTTAAGCGGTTAAGATTGGCGTAAGATCTCGCCAAAATTTTCGATGAAACAAAAACCTAGATGTTCCATTTTCTTATCTTAAGCCATAACGAAGTGTCTTGACTTGGTAATTCATAATCAACATAATTTATTTAAAAAAAATTAATGTCATCGAATAAGCTGAATGAATTTCGTTTCTTAAATTAATCTCAATTCCAAAGTTATTTTATTACACCTACTAGAAAAAAATGGACCTTCAAAGGGTTAAGGAACGCTGCCACTGCCTCCACACATACCAGAGAAAGTCATTCTCAGCTCAAAGCCCACATACATAGGGTTGCCATACGTCCCGTATATACGGAACTGTCACCGTATTTCACTACTCAGTCCCGTATTTCTAATTGTCCCGTTTTGAGACAATTGAAGCAATTTTGATTTGTTATTATAATTTAAAAGTGACTTGCGCCCAATTTTATAATTATGTCAAAGAAGAAAATGATATAATTAAGAAAGTAAAATCAACTTTAAAATATGATTGGGTTAAAAAGGATTAGCCTTGCATCCTTTTTATTACTCTACGTTTTCATTTTATTATATTGCTTACACTTTATTAATTTTTTTATCAGAGTAAATTAAACCATGACCTACCCACTTTTTTCATGTTTTATTTCTTTAGCACTGAAACGTCCCGTATCAATGCTTGGCAGTCATCGCAACCCTACACATATATATGGCAGGTGTTTGGTAGACTCAAGCCTCGAACCGGTAATGTTCCGAACCCGATGCCCTGTTCAGTCGCGTTTAGATGTCTAGAAGGCCGGGGGAATTTTAATCAACTTTTAACACCTTTTGTTTATTGTTTGAAGTGAGAGAAAATAAAATTACTCAAATCCGATTAGTGTATTTGTTTTGTTAGGTTTTCTATTCAATTCTGGAAACCATTTCAATTAGCCAAATTTGATTCCAATTATGCAAAAGAGGGAAATTATTTTTCATTAGCTGCAATTTAAGGAACAACTTTTCTTTGTCAAAAAGCAGTTATTTTAAAAATGGCTGTGCTTTAACAAAAACTTCTATTTTCGTCTTTATGAAAATTACTAATTGAAATCATATGATTCCCATTTATCCCCTTTGTTACTTCAGAAAAGTATCCTAACAGATAAAAGCTGAGAAATAGCCGCTCTTCCATAGAAACAATGAACCTTGTTTCTTTTATTCCTTGATTTCAGCCTTATTTATGAGTCTCTTATTTCCTTTTCTGGCTCGGAGTGAGTTAGCACCCGACATTTCTATAACGAAAAGAAACTGTTTCGCAAGCTCTCATTGGCTGATAAAAGGCATCCGCAAGAAAGGGAGTCACATTAAATATCTTTCTTAAGATGACGAAATGCACTCTATTAGGGAAAATAAAGTGACCTTCTGTGATAGCATCAAAGTATTCGAGTCAATAGTTTGCGAAATGGACCTCATTTGGAGCAGGATTGATATGGATAGAAAACTTGTATATAACGTTGTTTTATTTCATCCAGAACTTCGGGAACTCTTTCTTCTTCTGAAAGAAAGACTTCTTCGGGAAGGAAACAAAAAATAAGGCCCACAGAATTATCTTGTTAACATCATTTGAAATGACAAATAAGATCATATTTTAACTAATTGGATCATGTGTTAATTTTATATTCTGCAAAGCACAAGTTGCCTTTGATGACATTTTGCCAAATAACAGCTCCTACCAACTAAAATTGAAATGAAACTTGAGATTTCGATATTCTATAAAATTCTTTAAAATATTAAATTATTGCGAAAATTTTAAAAAAGTAACCAGCAATTTAATAACACATACGCCCCACGATCTTTCCAGCAAGAATTATTATTAATAATAATACCGACCTGATCAGGTTTATGGTTAAATAAAACCCTATCGGTGTTAAGAAGAATCACAGATGTGAGGGGAAAAGTTAAAAATAAAAAATGATAATTATCACGAAGTATACTGAAAAAGTCTGCAATGTTCCTTAATCAATGATGACATCATGCCTTCCTTCATGTAGGATCTTCATAATATTCACAATTCGTGTCAAGGATATTTTGTTTTGAACAATACCTTTGCACCAGGTCGATAGGTTTTTAACTCTGGGCATGGTGAAATGAAAAGTTTTTGTCACAGAACAGTCTGTTGTGGAGTGGTCTGGGTCACCTTTACCTCCACAGACGAAACCGATCGTGTGAACATAACCGAGCCTGTGGAGATAGGTCACAAAGGGCCTACGCCCTGTGATGAACTGATTAATTTTTGAATTTAATGAAGCTCGATTATTGTTAACTTAGGTGCGAATAGGGAAGTTCGACGTCCCGTTTCCGAAAGGATCCATCTATCCTGCAAAATTTCAAGGGAACATTCTTTTAGATTTTTTAAGAGAAGGTTTAAGGAGATCTATCTTGATGTTAACACTACTGCCATGTGTAGCCTGCCTTGCTATCTGGTCAGCAACCTTGTTCCCTTCTAGTACATCCGAGAGTTCTTTAACCCAGGAGATGCGAACTTCAGTTGCTAAGAAGCTCCAGATTTTTGAGATTTCCCGGGCACTAGTTGAGGTCGGCTGAAAAATAAATAGTAAGAGTTTGCAGGGACGATTGAGTATCTGTATAAATAGTGCATTTTGCAAGGGACTCTTGTGATAACCAGCGCATAGCTTCTATTAAGACTATCATTTCAGCCTGGAAAATACTATTATCATCCCATTTGGCCCACCATTTGTGATGAATTAATCCATGGCTGAAAACACTGAAGGCAGAAGCTGTTCCCTTGCCAGTTTTTGAGCCGGCAGTAAAAATATGAAAACCAATTAAGTCTGAGCGCCATTTTTCCACCAGAGAGATGGGAAACGACTTATGAGCAGAGCGAAGAACACTAAGACATTTAACTGAAACTCACCTCAAACGTTTGACAGGAGATCTGAAATGACAACATGAAAATTTAGAAAGTGTCTGAGCCAATGGTATCTAAACTCAACGGCTGATAATTAGAGATCTATACGTTATTTGTTATAAATTTCAATCGCATTAAAGAGGGCATAAATCCTCATATTTTTTGCAGTTTTTGAATGCCATTAGTGCCGTTGAAGATATTCAAAATGAAATCGATCTCTTGCTTTTTTTGAAACCATATTTCGCATTTAAAGTCATATCTCAATGTATTTGGTTGTTCGGAAAGCCTCATCCGATTTTGAGAGAAATTGAAAAGAATTTTTCGTACTAAAAATGAAGTTTACTCAATAATATATGCACCATTTTATTTGATAATGATTTACCAACTTTTGGAAAATTTAATTATCCCTTTTCGTCTCCGGTTTATCGCTAAGAACCTTCTCAAGGTGCTGTTGGTAGTCTTCCAGAGAACTAATTTTTTTCCCTTTAGGGAATTTTGAAATGTGTGGAATAGATAGTAATCCGAAGGACAAAATGGAGGGTCGAGTAAGACATACCAGCCAAACTCCAACAACTTCCGCCGGGTAGCCAAAGACACAAGTGGTCTAACATTTATCCTGGTGAAAGACCATCCCTTTACGATTGGCCAATTCTGGGCGCTTCTTTTCAATGGCTTGCTTCAAACTGTCTCCAACTGACAACTATATTTAACTTAATTAATTGTTTGGTAACAGATAATGCCCTTTTCAATCCCACCAGCAACAGAGCATAACTTTGTGGGAATAGATATTGGCCTTTGGGTGGTTGATCGTGTCTCACTCGAATTATATATATATATATATATAACTCCATGACCATTTTCGCTCAACATTATTGTAGAATATCCATTTATAATAGCCCATTATCATCGATTCAAAAATAAATCAATCTCTCTTATTAGGTTGTAGCAATAAATCTTTTACAATTTAATATTTGTGGTAAAAACAGTTAAATTCATCGTATACTGTTTTCATTCCGACTTTTTCTCCAAGAGGTAAAAAAGCATAATTCCAAAAATGTATTTAAAATTTAAGAGAGTTCATTCATCCTCAGTTTCTTCATTATGAACCTTAAAAAATCAAAGTGTCTTTTGTAAATAACGCCATTATAAATTTGATATATCTGTTACAATCAATGTGGATAATGGGTGATTATGCATAATTACCTTGGTTATTATATATAATGGCCGGTTATTATATATAATGATCGGTTATTATATATAATGACCGGTTATTATGTATAATTACCGTGATGATTATATATAATAATCGGTGAAAGATCCGGTAATTATATATAATAACCGATTATCCACATGAACCGTAACATATATATTCAAATCTGTCTTCTATCAAGTATCTGTATTCAAATGATTCTATCGAGTGACAAAATTATGTTTCCAATGTAACCAAAAGCTTTTTTTCAATCTTTTCACTTCCATTCAAGAAATAAGATCTCTTTCATCATTTCAATTAAAAAGTAACATAACAATATTTTCCTAGACAGAATCCTTTTCGTTTGTTCCAAGATAAAAATTTCTAATCTTCAAAATTGATTCAAATATCATTTCGACACAAAACGCTATATTTAGATCCCCCAAAATGATTCTTTATTCGTCTGTTAAATATTCTAATGAGTCTTATCTTCAGAGAAAATATTTTAGTAAATTACTGAGACTAGTACCAATGGATACTCCATGAGTTCCCTGTCTAGAGTCGAAATGGATAAAAGAAAGACAAATGAATTGGAAAATTTTTCTAATAAATTTATATTTCAAAGACACGAACTCTGTGAAATCGAGTTTTCAGGTTTGAAACATCTGCCTGTCTGGAACTTTTCAGATAAAAAAGGTCATTGGTTTAAGTGTTAATTTTTTCTCTCGAAAACTGCTAAATCCTTCTAGAAGCATAATTTATTAAAATTCATCTAAGGATTAGTTTGAAAATGAGAAAGCTTTTCTCCGAAATAAGGTTTCTTTCCACAATTTCTAGAAATTCCAAAATTATTTAGTTGAAAATTTTACTTTGTCATCTTTCCGCTGCTCTGTAAATTGTATACAGGTAATTAAGCTTTGATTAACTTTTAACAGAAAAACTTCACTACTGCTATATGGTTATGTTTTCCAAATGAAATATATTTAGAGATACAGGTTCAAAAATCATTAACATATTCAGATGAAAACTGGATTTTTTAATCTATTGCATAAGTAAGAAGCTATCATATTAGACAGAATCATTGCTTTTTTAAAGAATTAGCAATATACAATTAGCTCTCAGGTAAAGAATACATCTTTTAATACTTATCGGATGTCTGAGCGCTTCGTTTTAAAAACAAAAAATCTCAACAATGGAACTTTTATGTATTTAGAATAAAATATATTTATAGACCTGTGCGTGTATCTTCTGCACATTTTCTAACAAAAAACGAGTTTCTGAAATATTAAATCTCTGGAAGTGGAACATTCCCGAAACTATACCATATTTTCTTTCCATCAAACTCTTTAAAAATTGTTCGTACATTTGTATTCCAACTACATATTCGTCCTCAAGCAACCTGTTATTTTCCACATTTTGGATCTTCAACTTCCTAACAGCTGCACTGACTTCACGAAAATAGATTTGAAATCGAAGGAGAATGTTATCAAGCTTGTTCTTTAAACTAAACTATTATCGGAAGCGTCTTCGAGTCTGAAGGTCGTAGCGTTGTTTGGGAACCTTGAACGGCTCAAAACGTATCGGAAAGCATCGCAACAGAATTCGGGGTTGTGCAAGGTCCATAACAGCTGATTCGTTAAGTTTTTGTGGGCTCATAGCAATATCAAAATAACAACTTGTTCCCTGTATAAAAATCAATAAATTGGGTGGAACAGTAAATTAATAAATATAAATGAAGTCATAGTAATGATCAATAACATCACACGAATATTCGCAAAGGTTTTATTAGTTTTTTAGGGAAAAGGGAAATTACCTTTTTCATTTTCAAAATATATTTAAAAAATTAGTATGAAATTTCGAGAAAACGTCGTTAATTGGAGAAACTTGATCTGTAGTTTTTGTGAGGAGAAAATTTGGAATCTCACCAAGTCAAGTAGTTTGCTTCCTTTATAAACCTTCCAGCAGGAGCACGTATGCAGGAGATGCTTATATCGTGCATCGTATTACATATTTATATCGTATTGCTTTATAAAAATAAATGCAACTTTTTTATTTATGTTTTCTGCATTTATTAGCTTTATACTAAACAAAGATTATATAAATAAAATTGCACTTTAATTTATAAAAGAGCGATATAAGTAAGTAATACGATGCACAATACAAGTATCTCCTGCTGCAAGATTAATGTTCATCAGGAAATTATAGTAGTGACACTAGCAAGTAACGTTTCAATAAACTAAGATATTCGATTACTCGAAAAACTCATTCAAGCAAAATATAAGCATGAAAAAATTTAAAATAAAATAACAGGTCTTAAATGAAAATAAAGCAATTTATAGTTCGGAAGAAGATGAAATCTCAATGAAAGTCATTTAATTAGCTTTCCTATAGACAGCATTCTTGTCAAGGTAGCAATATTTAACGATACTCTTTTGCGAATATTTGTGCAGATGTTTGTCTGTGGTATAAAGGATTTTGCAATTAGCCCCATGATTTTCGATATATCAGTGACTATAATCAGGAAGTTCAATTTGCTATTCCTTTCTGTTATGTAAATTGTGAAGTTGAAGCCTGTTTCTCTATAATCGTTCTTGCAAAACTCAGATAGTTCCAAAAAATAGTTAAATGAGTCATCTCCAACGACTCAAAATTATTTTATTTCAATTCAGATATAATTTTCTTTGTTTTTCATCAACTCATCTCAATATACTTGATTTCCTGACGTTTTTAATATGCTAAAAATTCTAATATTTATAGCATTGTTTCGTTAAAATCAACAATGAATGTATTGAAACGATTTGGATTCCGAAAAACTTTATCTGATTCACAGGACTGCATAATATAGGTTATTTTTATTTGTTTACGGATGATGATTGATTTTTTTCCAAAGTAAACTCCGAAGTAAACAAATACAGCCTGGTTTTTGTTATACGAGCAATCATTCGAAAGGCAGCTGAGACCGTCTGTTACTCTAAATTATAAGAAAGTGCAAGTCCTTGTACATAGTGCTAGCACAGAATAGGTTATAATTACATATTTCAGCGTAATATAAAACAAAACGAAAATTCTTTACTCCTGTCTTATTAATGCTTCTGGAAAAAAATTATTTCGTAAAATCGCCAATAATCGGGGACCGACAAAGTAACAAAATTATCAGGTTAGTTTTAAATCTTTACAAAAAGTTTTCCAATAAGTGCATAGTTAACGCCAAACTATTTATCGGAGTTCTGCTGCATGTGAATATTCTGTAAGTCGGTTATGAAATGGAAACAAACGAATAGTTCCGTGTTAACAAATAATAATTTTGAAGTTTTACCTCTTGCATATATATTAAGATTTAGGAGCACTGATAAGGACCTCAAAAGTTCCCGAATCTATTTTCAGCAGCAAGTTTATAATTATATTTGTTAAATGTGTAAGTCATTCTTCTATTTTAACAGAGAAAATATTCATTGATTTAATATAGAATATAAGTTAAATTATAAGTTTTCTAATATGCGCCTGTTACAACTGCACTTCGAACTGCCAATTATGTAGCATACTCCGTCGAAAACAATCAGTTTGAAATTTTCTACATTTCATGAAATTAACTCATTTTTAATGAATGCCGTTTAAGACAGAACAAATTAATTCCGATGTATCTGTGTTAAAATGTATCGAAAAGTCCCTTATAGTATGACTATTAGAGCCATATTGAAGTAGAAATAATGCCTTCAGTTGCCTAATAATATAATATATACAGAGAGAAAGAATATGATTTCTAATCGCAAATTATTTTATTTATGTTTGTAAATTTATTTTGTAAGCATCATTTTAATTTATAGCATCTGTTAAAAATAGATGGAAATTTCAAGCTTTTAATTTGCACTCTGATCAAGAAAATTTTTCCTTTTTTTAATATTTTGGTGGCCGCTATTTTTTATTGCTGATGAAAAGTCTCACTCTTCTGAAAGCCTGTAGATAAATGCATTTAATAGTTAACTTTTAAAAATTAAATTTCTTTAGTAGTATAAAAAATATCTAATATTCCACGATTATGTCACATATCCATAAGGGTATTCCAGATAAACGCTCTCGTTTATGTAATGTTTGCATCCGATGCATAGATAGCCAAAATAAGCAGTAAACTCCGATTAAACTGATCAGCATCACGTGAATAATGTCTCTTTGTAAGGCCAAGTAAGTAGTTCAGTATCTACTCTCTTTATCATTCATAAGAGTCCACTTTCACGAAATGCTTGAAAAGATGTTTAAAAATACATTTATTTATTTTGAAGAGCATTTTATTAAATGAGGAGATGTGCATTTGACCATTCGCTGAACATCACTTACGCTTTGACTTTTTAAAAATTAGTTTTGGATATTTAAAAAGTTAGTTAAGAAGATAATATATTTTTTTACAATGTCTACAAATAGGATAATGTTTCAAGAAAAAAGACGAATTAAAAATTGCAAACTTATAATTTATTAATTTTAATTCATTAATTTTATCAGTTTATTAAGTTTATCAGTGGTTTTGACATTTCTGCTGAATTTGGACTGCGATATTTGCAGCGAGCAAATTAGCGCCAATAATTAAATTGCATTAGCTTAAAAAAGAATTTTTCTTTTGTATATGTATACATAATATTTATTTATTTATTATTCTAACTGTGAAAAAAGATAATCTAATCACATTGTGAGAGATTCATTACTTTCACGAACGGAGTCGATTCACGCTCATGTGACACAATTGTGCCAAAATAATTTAATTTTGGAGTTCATTGTGTATCTTGCAGGACAAAAAAGAATATGCATAGTGCAATTAATTGTTAGATGCATGCACTATATGTTTCTCATGTTATTGTGGCATTACTTGAAATGACTATATTAATTTTTTAAAAATGTTCAAAGTTTCGAAATTTATTTCTTTTTAACTTCCATTAAAGTTTCATCAACGGCAAATTTTTTTCTTTGTTTGCTTCTCACATTAATATAAATTTATACAACCAAAGTCAAAATATTAGAAACTATGCATTATAGGATTCATTAACGAAAAAGAGCTATTACCTTGTTTATAAAATTGCAAATTTTACCAAGAACTTACTGTTCGAATAGATTCTACGTAATTATACGAAATAAAATGAACATTCTATAACTATTTTGTAGTAAAATTATATCTTTTCAAGGACGCAGAGATACTAAATCTATTACTTTTGAATACGTCCTATTTGTTTTAAGCATTTATAACTCTTGCATTCACTTTTCGTTTTATTTCATCCCTTGTGTTTTCTTACTTGTAGCTGCTCAAGCTGAAATTCCTGCGATTCATGAAATATTCAGCGAGTTTTTTTCTTAATTCGATGATTAGCGTGTTTATGTCCAGAAGGTCATTCTAAGTTTGTGAAAATGATTTTGTCCTCCTTCCCTTTGGGGAGTCGGGTCATGGTGGAAATACTTGTTGTTTAAAACGAAGCATCGACTTATCGAAACAAAGAACGTTCGAAATCAAAAGATGGGCTTAAAAAATGGTTTAAGTCGTAGTTAGTTTAAGGGAACAGAATGGGCCGAAATGTGCCACTGGATACTCCAAGGTTGTCGAACATACCGTGTTGGCTGTCAAGGTCTAGGATTCGATGAGGTCGACCCGTCAACTCTAAAAAGCCCGAGAATGCTCGTGCATCGAATTATCGTATTTTTGGTCTTGAAACTAAAATTTAATCATTAATTAGCTTTATAATTTTATATAAAAAATTGCGTAGAATCCATAAACATCTCAAATATTCTATGCCTTCTGAGAGGAATGAAAACGACAGCCCCTTTCCGAAACAGACGGGATCATCTTAATAAATAGCAAAGAAAATAAAATAGTTAAGGGGTTAAATACTTCAGACTTACAATTGATGATGCAATATCTTAATTTTTTAAAAATTAATCAATAAAAAACAAAATTAGAACTTCAAAAAATAAGTTAAAAATTATAAAAAATAAGCATTAATAAAACCTTAAAATAAAACACAAAAAAGCAAAATAGAACGAAAAATACAATTAGAATGAAAGCAAAATAGAACGAAAAATACAATTAGAATGAAAGCAAAATAGAACGAAAAATACAATTAGAATGAAAGCAAAATGGAAGAAAATCGTAAAAGAACCAAAATGGCGATTCTCCTCAGAGGCCACACGCTATTGTAGCTCTGAAGCAGGACAAAAATTTTCTGAAAAAAGGAACGACCATAAGTCAAAATTATTCCTGTATGTGGCCTGAATTTTTGTCCAACCTCTGAAAATAGGATAAAAGGAAAAAAGAAAAAACAAAACAATTTACAACAAAACAAATAATTTTGACTTATGGTCTTTTCAAAACGAGACGTTAATATAACTAAACTAATACCACTGACTACGTGCCTTTAAAGCCGACCATTCCCTTGAAGGATAGCCATGCCATTTGTCCTAAGCCCGGTTTTTTTCACCCATTTTAATCGAAAAATATAGGCACTCCATTCACTTGATATTTAAAAGGACGCTAACTCTGAATGAAGGTAGGGGTAGCGTTCTTCTTTCCCTCTCTACAGCTGCTTGTCAATCGCTCTTCAATTTTCCCCAGTCAGCAGATTTTAATTTATGCTATCCTCTCAAAGCGAGGTTTCAATCTACGCGAGGCATTGTTCTTTTCGCTAGCCTCTTTCAGGGTTCCTCTGAAGCGAGACTTTAAACTCCAGCGTTTATACTCCGATTTCAGTCCAGACGGAATTCCAACCACCATAAGCCATTTGGCTGATTTCCATAGATTTTTATGGCTTTTTCCTTCTCGCCTTCCAAAATATCCAGTTTATCTTTGAAGTGAATGGCCGGCTTAACAGTCACTGTGGAGCACGCGCTTTAGTAAGTGAAGAGTGAGAAATCCAAAACTGAAACATTAGGATTTTTTTAAAGGTACGTTATACTGTCAGCATAAACGCCATGTTAAGCACGCGTATGAATTGCTGCTAGTTTATACAGAATGATATCTGCAATGAAATATTTTGTAAGTAATTCAGCCTCTTTTATTCTGAATCCTGGAATTTCTGCATTAAGTTAACTAACTAAGCAAGCACTACCGTATGGCATGGAAATTTACATACTTCACTCAGAATCCGACTGAAAAATGGAAACGGGCCCAGTAAAAATAATTGCTAACATGAAAATCATATTTCTGATTAGGCTTGGTTGATTTGCAAACTTAGCGTTTTGTAATCACGAAATTCGTTATGCACAGGCCTCGTTATTTTGAACCATGGCCGAATGATGCCACGTTAGCCTGCACCCCAGTGTCCAGACTTTCACATCTCACTAACTCCATAAGTTATTCTTCGACTTCGAAGCTGAGAGTCTGCCACCAGGACATCGCGGTTTTCGACTGGGAAAGGAAACTAACTGTTTCGGGCTTTGAATCTTCATGTGACAAATTTATGAATTAAATAAGCATAATTCTTTCTAAACTATTAGGTTGTTGCAAATGAAATGGCGGATTTTGGGTTGAAGCTATTTGCATATTTATAACCACCGCGAGATGGCGCAAATGTTGTTGATCGTGAAAGTAAATTACCCGTACATCACAGAAAACATCCCTTAAGGTACACAAGGTTGATGAGAACCGAATACAAAAGAAGAATACACAACAATGGCGAATCCAGGAGGCTATTCGGCTGCAGCCCCCCTCCCCCTAACAGCTAAACCAGAATTCTTGATTTTATTTAAAATCACTAGAAATGTTTGTTCTTAATTGCCCTTTTTTAAAAAAATATTAAAAACGTGACATTTCTTTCTGGCTTGACAGGCTCGAAAATTTTCAAACTATTCTACTCATTCCATTTGTACTTGAAGCATTGACACGGTCGAAGACATTTTTTGGCCAGTTATTTCATTGTATTTTTTATTAAATTATCGAAAGTATTGTAACGTTCTTTATGATTCTTATTGTCAGTTGAGTAAACTCTGTGAAGTTAAAGTGTTTTGGTTTACATAGGCTATGAGGTTTGACATTCGTCACGACGATACAAAATTTTTATGACTTCAGCCCCCAGACCCGAATCCTGGATTTGCCACTGATGTACAACATTGAAATTTCCATCGATATAAGCAGTAATGAAGTAAGATCAATTTTTGTTTATTATTGATATTTCTAATTTTGATAACAACAATCACTATTAATTTTAAAACGAGGTAACTGGATCGTCAACATAATGAGGGTAATGAAACCTGTAGTTTCTTTCTGAAATAATTTATGTCTGCATTTAAGTATTTATTTAGGGCAAATCAGAAGAGGCTTGATTCACTCTCAATAGTACCTTAGATGCTAGTTATTAAATAGATAATTGAAATACAAACAATATAGTGATTAGGTCTTTTATTTTAGATGTTTGCTATTCGTTGTCTTATATAAATTTACTAGAAGATTTGTGCCCGTCTAAGACGGGCTTTTAGCTTTCCATCAACATCTCAGATCTGATTGTCACAAATGTACTAACGAAACTTGTTGAAGAAAATCTCATGCAGATTGCCAGAGTGCTTTAGAAATTAAAGAAAGCATAGAAAACAGAAATGATGAATCAATTGACACTAACTTTCGTTTTGCAAAATATATAAATATTCAATTCCAAAAATTAAGTACGAAAAAGAAAGAACCTTTTCAGCGAAAATGAAAGTAAAGATCTCTGAGAAGTGGAAAAATAAATTAATTCTAAATAATTAAATATTTGCGGTTTGAATTCTGCTTAATGTCTCTTGGCTTTGTCTAGCCTTCCATAGAGCAAATCTCTCTCTTGCTAACCTTCGTTTCCTTGCAGTGAGATCTTCTCTATGCATATTGTATTTTAACAATCTTTCTCTTTCAAAGATGAGGGAAGTTCACTTCCGCACTCTCTCCCTCCTGTTTCTAAGAAAAGCCCCCTTTGGCACTCTCTCGCCTGGAATTCTAAGAAAAAACCCCTTCCTTGTTCCCCGCGCGCGCTGCGGGTGTGGCGTTTGGTTCGGTGGGTCGTAGCCACGCCCACATTCCTGAGGCTTTAGAGGCCTTGTCACCGCGTTTATATTACAGAATTTCTGAAAATAATTGTTAGTGCCTTGTTCACAAATGTATAACTATTGAATCTTGAATATTTAAACTGCAAATTGTATTGCAGTGCTTTGCCATTGTAATGTCTATTTCAACAATACATTGAATGCTAGTTAATAAATAAATAATTGAATAACAGACAATATAGAGATTGGTATTTTATTTCAGATGTTTGCTGTTCATTATCTTATATTGATTTACCTTTGAAAATTGTTTCAGTACCTTGTTCACACAATATATACTACTGAATCTTGAATATCTGAACTACAAATTGTATTGAAATGTTTGTCGTTGTGATGAACAATTCAATTATATGTTGGATGCTAGTTAATAGATAGGTAATTGTACTACATACAGTATAATGGTTTGGTATTTTATTTCAGATTCTTGGAGCTAAATGCAAATGCCCTGGAGGCTCAATTCCTTCTTCATGTCAACATGTTTTTTCTGTTCTTGCATTTCCGCAAGATTATTGTGCTAAAGAACTTAAAATGCCACAATAGAAGTTCTTCAGGACTAGTGTAAGCCTTTACAGAAGAAGTTTCTTTCCCAGACAATTTTCAATATTCTAAAAAAAGCTGCAGCAGACCCACCAATTTGAATTATGATTTAAATTTCGATGCATTATCTCTTTTAAAAAGAAATACTCCACTATTTTCTGTTTTAGTTGACAAAAGATTTAATGTAGAAGATTGGTTAATTAAAAATTCAAACTGCCTCCCAGTAAGTCCTGCTGAGGAGAACATCATTGCAAATTTTGATTCTGAGTTGCCCTCAATGAATTGTTTTTTATTCACATGATAAAGAAAAGAAAACAATCAAGTAACAAAACAATATTTGGAAAATTCAAAGGACGTTGAGATCAACTTCTTCCCAATTTTTTGAAATGATTCATGGAAAAAAATTGTTTAAAGGCCCTTAGTTTAAGGATTTCAGAAGACAGAAATTTAGATTACATCCCAGCTGTCAAACATGGTAAAAGATACGAAAGGAAGTCAAAAATTGCATAGAGTAGAAAGATACCAACTATAACTTCTGGCATTTTGGTTTGGTGATTAAACCAAGATTTAATTACTTGGGAGTCTACCAACGTGCCTTTTGTTGCAGTCTTTCTAGGTGCTTTGACTCCCTACTTAATCCCATCAGCGCACCGGACGACAGCATCATCTTCAATGCGGAGTTCCAGTCCTACTGGGAAACAGTCATGTTCTTGCCTATAGATTTCCAGGAGCTGGCTTCTTTCTCGAGTGAGCTAACCCAGACCAGCAATGGTTGTAAAAGTCTTCTATTCCCCACCACTCTGGAGGAGCTCAACAAATGTTTTCCAAGAAACAGTACTGCCCTAGCCCAGAAAACTCCACTGTAGATGATCTGAAACAGGTCTCCAGATTTGAACTTTTAAAAATGTTCAACATATTCTTATTTCGCAGGAAAGTCCCAGTGAGGTTTTGCAGGGCGAGAACTGTGTTCATACCAAAGAAGTCTTCGGCAACTGCCCCAGGTGACTTTGGACCTAATCATTAACGCCTATAGACGCACGACTCTTTTCAAAAATTCTTGCCCGCCGACTATCTCCATCAATCAGATTTGAGCCAGGGCAACCAGGTTTTATTGAATCCGACGACATAGCTCAAAACATTTTTCTGTTAGACTATGTCCTCAGATATGCCTCGGAAAAGACCCGCAGAGAATATATTGCATCACTTGATATCAGAAAAGCCTTGATTCTGTGTCCCATCAAGCTGTCTTTGCGGCCCTTGAGAACAAATCAATTGAACCTGAATTTAAAAATATCATTTAAGTATATTTACTAGCATAGTTCTACAAGTTATCACCAATTTTCTCTAACTTGTGGCATCAAACAGAGTGACCCATTATCTTATATACTTTTCAATTTAGTAATCGACGAGCTTGTTAGAGAACTTCGTGGTAATGTCGGAATCTCAATTGTTGGACTCACCACGCAAATATCAGCATATACAGATGACATTTTGCTCTTTGCGTCATCTCCTCCTGGACTTCATCTGCTTTTGGACAAAACTACTAAATTCTTGTCTTATAATCTAGAAATCAATACCTCAAAATCTTTCACAAGTGCAATAGCAACTGATGCTAAAAATAACACGACCAAAGTGGACAACAGCCTTTCCTTTAAAATTAATAATTCCCTTATTCGATCTTCAAAAGTTAATGAACCATTTAATTATATTGGTATCAGCTTCTCGGCAAAAGGTCTTTTAACTGCTGATTACGGCTCGGCCCTGAAAGATTATTTGATTAAATTAAAATCCGCCCCCCGTCAAACCACAGCAAAGACTCTGGATCCTGAAAAACACCCTTTTACCAAAACTCTTTCACCTTCTGGTTTTGAGTTTCGTCCCCGCCGGGAAGCTCGCCAAGCTCGATTCCGCCATCTGCGCATTGGTCAGGGAGTCTTGTACCCCCCTGGAGATTGCCCGAATACCTAACTTTACGCCTCTGTGGGTGATGGTGGGTTTGGTGTGCCGTGCATCCGGGTTTCGGTCCCTCTATAGAGCCTCTCGAGACTTGGCAGCCTTGGTGCTGTCATGGCCCGGGAGTGTCTGGAGGGTTCGGCCGGGCGATACTTGCAGTAGTTGGTGGACCCGGTGAAGCGAATCCAGCTAACTGATAATCCCAGAGCATTTTTCTCAGAAAAACCATATCGATCTGTAGATGAAAATGCGTTGTCCAATAGCAGCCAAGTATCAAACCAGCATGATTGGACCCAGTCCCGTAATAAATTTCTTTCCGGACAAAACTTCATAAACCTTCTTAAAACTCGCATAAATACTGTTTACTAACTGCATCTCAATGCGCTAGAGGCCGTCCATCCAAGGACAAATACTGTAGAGCAGGATGTCATAGTAAGGAAACAACCATATTTCACAAGCTTGCCCTAGGACACACCATAAAAGAATCGCTCGAGATGAAGCAGTAGCGAATTACATTAAAAGAACCTGTTTGAACTCACCAGTGGAGAAAATAAACCTAAATGAAATCCACCAATATCAAATGTGGAGATATATGCATGGAGAATACTCAACTTCTCGATTCTCGAGCGACACCTCACCGTAATTCATCTAAGCGTCCACCTTGAAAATGGTCAGAAAGTCTACTTAACGACAGAAAATGTTGCTCAATGTGCCCAAGCACCTGAGGAAACAACACTCACATCTTTCTTCAGACTTTGCACGCAACCTATTGCACTATGAAGTACCCAAGTACTAAACTTGGAAAAATAGAAACAAGACATATCAACGTCGAAAACAAGGGCAGCTTGTGCTAGAACAAGCAGAAATAAGAACCAGTGATGCTCTTGGGCGGATGCACATTGTCCATCCAATCCATAGACGAATATCAAAGAAATTATGTTTGTCTTTATCTTTTCAGGTGTATTGGTCCATTTGAAATCATTCAAAATTTCATTCGGCTTTCATTCTTTAAGATTTTATGTGTTTTATAGGAATCATTCTTATAAATGCTAAAATTTTTTTTTCAAAAATAATGGTTTCGGAAATAATGGAATCGGAAAGAGCCAACCAAAGGAAGATTGGTTATTACCGAAACAATGGCAGCATTCACGACCAGATCAAAAGACAGCACAAAGTCGAAGCAGTGCCCTGGCTTACACTGGCAGTGTCCTGACAGTGTGACACTTAGCCTCCGTTATTGCTAATAGACTCGATCGACCAAGGACCTGCTGGATCGATCAAGAACAAGATCCTTAATCCTTCAGATATGCCAGATAATTAATCCTTCAAATATGCCAGATGATTAATCCTTCAAATATGCCAGATGATTAATCCTTTAAATCCTAATATATTGTCACATATTTATGTAAGTTTCGTATAATTTGGTTGAAAACTAAGCATATTTTAAACAAAAAACACGCGGAAAATGTGAGATTTTTTAAGAAAATCTTTATATCTTCTCAAAAATACGTGATATTTTTATGAAAATGCAGTAAGTATTGCGCACAGCAAACAAAGCAATTGATGAAAATTGCAAGTTTTCAACAATGGTCGAATTCTCTTAATAACAATATCGATACGTTTTAAGATTGTTTGTTTTTGTAAATTCTTGACTGTGTGTGTGATTTTATCATGTGTTGTGGGTTTTATCTGTTTTATAAAGGTTTATGGATCCTCAAAACCTCCATTGTAACTTTCATTCGTGTAAATAAAAGATTTGAATAGCTTTTTTCAATTTTATTAAATATCTCAAAAACTATGATTTCGAGCAAAAAACAATTCAGAACAAAATTAAACTACATTGAATTTCCTACACGATTGTGGTCCTACATTTTTTCATAGGATAAATAGTTTAGAAGGTAGAGTAGTATGAAAAAGTTTAATTGAACAAGTGGTTGAAAATGTTTGTTTTATTTTTTTAAGTTTTTACTACAGTGGTGGCTATCAACTATAATATTATATTTATGAAACATTACACATGCCTACATAAAAGTATACGTAAACCACACTGACACTTCTTCATAATTAAAATTCATCATCTTCCACTACTTGATCAAGTTCGAACTCATCGTCTTCTAGAAGAGCACCATTAGTGCAGGTGTCACAAACAGATGAGCATTGCCTACCAACTTTCCGGTATCCACATCTTCCACAACATCCGATTAAAACAGCAACAAAATGTGGAATTAAGATTTCTATCTGGAGGCTACCGAGTCATTTGTTGTCAATGGGAATAAGGATCCATCCTCTCTTCGGGTCTACACCCCCCAAGTCAAGAAAGAGGTAACTGGTTATCAAGCTACTACAGTACCTGTAAGTATACTGTAAACGAGTGTTGATTTGCCTCGTCTTTGGTTGGAGGAAGTGGAGAGATCAGATTTGATCTTGGTTGATGATTTAAAAAATACTGCATACCAATGGTTATTCAAATAATGTTCATTAGCAGGGACTTTGTATATAGTGAGGAGCATCTTCTCACCGACTTGCGAGATAGCATCTGGTGTCCATGAGGGGGTTGTGAGAGAGGTCTCTCATTTGGCGCAATCGATTTTTGGACAATGCAACTATAATCGCTTTTCTTTCTTTTTATAAATTGCTGAGGTTGCATCGCATTTATGAAGGCATGGAGGAGGAGGATGACATTTCAAGCTTACACACATTCCCACATTGCATTTATTGACGAGGACGGAAACACTTAAATTGGACGGAAGACACTGTTTAGTCTCGATTGCAGCGCCATTCCCCTAGGGGTGGGGATGAGATACCCCCCCCCCCTCCCAGTCCTAGCTGAGAATTGTTGGAAGTAAATGGGCAGTGCTCCTCTATTAAGCAGGAGACAGAATATTTACCTCCTACCAAGCGAGGTCCCTTTTCGGTAACTATATTTGTACCTCCTATTAAGCGAGGCCTTAACATATGGTTTATTTCCACTGTTTAACATATTATTAACAACTATTTTAGTCACCGTCTCTTTTTTTATATACCTATGTTGAGTTTTGCACTAAATGATTAAAAAAGAAATATAGTCCATGTCCATTTTAATTTAACTGAGCTATCGCATCCAGACACTATATAACATATTTTATACTGACGCATCAAGGATAGCGTCCTTTCGCGGCGAGTTAAGCTGGGCATTCATCAGTACTCCATTCCATTTCATTTCTCCCAACAACTGGTTTGTATTCCACTCATTCCAGTCGAAAAATTTAGGCAAGTCATTCACGGATGTTCCAAAGTTTGTTTTGATACACCTTGTTTGAGAAGGTTCAAAGTCCGAGACTTACTCCCACCCATACTCCTCCTCCCCCACACGAGGGATTTCCGCGTTTACTTTCAACATGACATAGCCTCTTCGCTGGGTCCCAACCTTGGCAGTAGTTTTATTTTCCCGCTACCCTCGCAGCGAGATGTCAAAAGGCCACCCGACCATTCCAATTTGATTTCAAACTATTCGGAATTCCATCAGTGCAATCCATTTGCGCCAATTTTCATTGGTTTCTCACATTGACGAAAGGTTTTCCCTTCCCGTGTTCCAAAAATCGTGGATTTTGAACAGCGGTGAATGTCCAACTTTACATGGTTTAACTGGACCAAATATGTTAAGCAACAGCGCCATCTATCATAAGCTCACGACAGGGATCATTTTCTGGGAACAGTGCATGTGGCCATTCCAATCACTACAGCGCCCAGAAGCAATGAAATTCTTCATTTATGAAACAATATTAAAAATACCACACTCATAAAGCTGCAGTAGGCCCATTCTCTTTGACATGTTAAGTTTCTTCTGGAGAGGAGGTAAATGAGCATTCTCTCGGAATTTTTCAGGAATTAGTTCAACCATGTAGCACAAGATATTGATAATGGACTCCTATTCTTCTGATGAAACACCCGCGCCCTTCAATATGATTCGAATCAAAGCACTCTGTACCAGTAAATACCATAACCATCCAGTGTCTACCATTATGTCAGGGAACCTTCACGGTTCTGAATTCGGGGGCATACTGTGGTGAAAAGAAAAGAAAGTATCTACCATTATGTCCAACACATAATGCTACCCTTGAATAGTTATTATTTAGGTCTTCCAAAGGTTTTCGGTTCAACGGTTTTAGTTAATTTTACCATTATAACGACTAGTTCTGTGAACAGTAAGTTTCGAGTTAAAAAAAAATCTACGATCTGCTTTTTATCGTAGTCTTTAAAGTTAACGCCAGTTTTTTTCGAACAAACTTTACGAACAGTAGTTCGTATTTACAAAATTACAATTTCATGTCTGCTTTTACCTGTATTAGCAAAATTACAATTAAATGGTTACTATTATGGGTATTTTTTGGAAGCACTATTATGGAAGCATTATATTAGAAGCATTATCCATTTGGATAGAATCGTTAAAAAGAATCGCGAACTTTACATGAGACGGAACCATTGTAACACCCATCGTCTTGAAACGGAATCAAAAATAAAAACCCTTACACCATTTGTCGTTTCTAATGCCTAGGGGGAGTTGGGGTAGATTTATACGCGGGAACATTGATACAGTTCTCAAATTTTGATGATTGGAATGGACCAAGATGTTCACATCCCCTCATATATATGCCACTGTAACCCTTAGCACACGGTATATTTTTCTGGCATGTTAAGTCGAAAGTTAATTTACGAATGAATCAAACCACTAATCTTCTAGTCGAAGTAAATTTTACTCTAAGTACGTGTTGTGTGATTTCTTTCACTAATTACGTTTTCGCCAGAGAATCTACTCCAAAGGTAGGAAAAAACATTTATTTTTCTGAACTATATTAAGTTTTGAGCTTGTTTTTGCGTGACCACTTGTTTTATATAAAAAAGCTCTTGGGGCAGATTGATACAATTGACTCCGGGGCACATTGATACGCGTCTCCTGTGTGCATCAATGTGCCTTAACAGCAACTACTTTGCAAAATAGTCTTCATGAATGGAAAAAAACGTAAAAATGAACTATCTAAGAGAAACACGTAATTAAGTATTTGTTTAACCCTTTATTAGGTCGTGGAAAGTATACTTCCCACCAAGCTCACCAATTTTTATATGCAGTTTTTAAGGTTGGTGTAAGTTATCACCAAATCTTTCGATGAACCAAAAACCTAGGTGTTCCAATTTCTTATCTCAAACCATAATGAGGTATCTTGATTTGGTGATTAATTATTAACTAATTTAATTAATTAAGAAAAATTAATATCATCCGATAAGCTAAATGAATTTTCTTTTCTTCAATTAATCTCAATCCCAAAGTTATTTTATTATACTACTACTAGAAAAAATAGCCCTTTAAAGGGTTAAACTATGAAAACAGTTTGAATTTCATTGCAAAAATGAAATTTTGTTTTAAATTAAGTTTAAAATATTTTTTTACGAATTTATTAAAATTGGAGAGAAATTTGTACTGAAATTTAATTAATATAGTCAAAAAGATAATTTTTTGCATTTTTAGATGGTGTGAAAATTATGTTTGATATATTTTTTTCGTTAGTCATCAAGGAAAAACGCGAAAATTTCCCTTAATTTTTAATTCATTAAAATTTCAGAAAAACGGCTTCGAGGTACACATTCTCTCCCTCCAAAGTATATTTACACACACATTCTCCTATATTATTTATAGAGATAAATTATTATCTGAGGCATCATTATTGCATTTTTACAGTCTCATTAAAAATATTGAATTTTGATTAAAATAAAAGTTTGTTACTTTGTTAAACTTTTAAACCTTGATTTGGAATATAAAGTTTATTGATAAAAACACCTTTTTTTTAATCCCAGACGTATTAACCATCATTATTTTAGATATTTCCATGTGCGTCAATGTATCCGTTGTATGGAACAGATTGATACAAATCCATTTTTAGGAAAAAGGTGTAATAAATATTTTTTCATTTATGACCAAAACTCGACTGAAATCCTATATGAGATTAACAAATGCATAAATATAATGTATTAGTTCTAATTATTTCCGTTGGTAAAATCATTTTTTAGCTTTTCAAAAAAAAAGGAAAAATGTCCCCGTGTTCCCTCTACAAGATACATTCATTTCAAATTCAAAGAAGAAAGGAAAACGCGTTTTGTCGTTACTGCGCACAGTGGTCCAGTTTCGTTTTCTAGCGAGACAAAAATCATAGCGACGAAACTAAAAACAGCAGAGACTTGAAATTTGCACAGCTTAAAGGAAATGGACTTGCGTTGTATCACTTGAAATTTCCTAACAATCGGTTGGATATTTCTTGATTTGTATTAATTTATTTAATTCTTCCCCATTGTTCTCTATGGAGAGAACTGTTGTAATCTGCGGAAAAGTTAATAATTAGTTGTATAAAATATAAAAAAATCTGATAAATTTTACCAAATGAAGGAAATAGCTTTAAAATAAGATTTGTGAAATTTTAGTAAAGTCTGGTAGGTATTTTTTTATTTTTAACATTCCAAATATTTGCAATGTTAAGATAGATCTAATGAATAATTGTGCGACAAGTTCAAATGTCTTCCAAAACGATTAAAAAGTGAAATAATTTCGTTAATATAATATAAATGTTATATAAATACCATTAAATCTTTTTTAAAAATTACTTTTAAGAGTAAAATTGCCCTCAGTTTTCACAAAAATAATATGAGAATTCATGAAATATTCCAAAACATTTTAATAACTAACTTTTAAGCATAATAGATGAAGGTAACGCTTTTCATCGTGTGAATTATGTTTTATATTATTTGTTATTTATGAAAAACTATATTTGGTTAAGTTTTCCTAATTTTATTGTCCTTTTAGCTGTAGCTGAAGACAGCGCTTGAGAGGTTGTTACTGAAGCAAATTAATGTCTTGAAAATTTCAAATCGCGTTCTGAACTATTCCAAAATTTTCGCGTTTTCGATGTGTTTATGTCAACTACTAAATCAGAAATAAATATTGAAATGGAATTAAAATACTTTTGAAACCATCCAGCGTTTATTTCTTAAAAAGTTAAAATGTATTTTAGATTGAGTATCCGCCCCCTTAAATTCGAAAATTTTTCAATAAAATTTTCGAATTAATGTCGATTGAATTTTTAGCAATTAACATCTAGGCTAGAACTAAGCTAACTTAGTTTTTAAACAGGTTTTTTTTTACCCAGATACTTATTTTTGCGCCATTGAAGGAAAAAGTGAAATTTTTTCACTGACATAGATGACATTAAAAAATAAAATAAATGAAAAAGTCGGGGTTTATCGGGGCTAATTTTTAGATATTTTATAGAAGATAGACTGCAGAAATGATTTAAGGTAGTCTCAAGGTGTGCAAATTTTTTAAATTCACTTTAAACTTGAAAATTTAGTGAAAAAAAGGGCCTTTTATAATATAGTATAAAAATATGGAAAATAATAAAATGATGTGTTAAAAATGGTTTCGTTTACTTGTCCTGGAATCCAACATCATGAAAAATCTAAAATTAGACAGATAAAGAGCAATGTAGGACTTTACAGAACGAAATCAGAGGGCTCACTGAAACGCGACTCAAGTGTTCGAAAGACATTCTTCAACTTTAACCTCCGTAAAACCTCCTAAGACTACATGTTTATACAAAAACAATTATGGCTTTCAGGGTTCCAAACGGTTCTCTACCTACCCCCATGGAAAATAAACCCATTTGCGGACCTCGAAATTTCGATTTTTGTCGCGCTACAAACCGAAACTGGACCACTGTGCTGCGTAACAAATCAATTTACAGAAAAAAAAGAAGATGTCAAACGGTCTAGTTAAAACAAGATCTTCGTCACCAGGTCGAAAAATTAGACCCTGGCTTCGCTGAGTTTTGATTTAGATTAGTTAATAATTAAGGTTCCATTTTGAGACGCAACACAAAGGCTATTTTGGGACGGGCCTCATGATATTGAACCGCAGTCAGATGGCGAGGAGGACGCCTGAACTGGCACCTCCCTCTCCAAGCTTCCCCGCCACACAGGGGATATTTGACTCACGGCGTCAGGTTTAGCGTGCACCGGGCCCGCATGCATAGAGGATCTTCAGTGGAATCGGGTTTTGAACCTTGAACCCTCCGATCCCGAAGCCGAGACCTTACTACTAGGCCACCACGGCCTTTTTTCGGTCAATAAGTAATTTTAGAAATATGCACTTATATAGAAATATACCCCATCTTTTATACTATTGATCCTAGAAAAAATGTAGGACTAT